>JAJIBD010014171.1:0-45400 GCA_021461705.1 Cryptotis parvus
ATTGATTTTTCAATGTCTTAATACAAGTGTTGAACCATCAATCTAATTACTACCTCTGGTATATTTATGTTTTATATTTGGGATGCAGACCAGGTTTCATGGAAACTTATTTAGAAAGATGAGGAAGAAAAAAATGAAAAGTGTGTTTGTAATTGGAGAAAATAGAAGCTACTCAAGTGGCAAAGCTCAGAAGTAACATAGAGACTGACAAACAATATATATCTGTTCAAGACCAGAACTTATGGCTTGAAGAGCAAATGAGTTTATGAAAATTGAAAAACTTATTTCAATATTCTAGAAGCTACTACATTTCAGAAAAAACTGATTTTAAGCTGTTCATATAAACCAGATTATCATTATGATATTCTTTAAAATTTCTAGATATGAAGAACCTATTAATGCTTTGAAACAAAGTATTTGATCATTTATAAATGTATTTGCTGTGGTGTCGAAAGAAAGAAGAAAGCCTTTAAAAAAGCCCACTCACATTATGCTTTATATTATTCTCTTTGTTGTGCAGAAGAATTAATATTTTTAGAAGTCTATTGCTTTTGCATTTCCATTGGACTACAGATCTCCAGAGATTCCTATCATCAATCTGATTCAGGCTGAACTAAGTGAATCTGCCACTATTCAAGCTCCCGGGTAAATACTGGATGAACGGCGAGATTCAAGTGATCAGTGATTGTTTAGCCAGCTATGCATTAATAACCAAAACTGAGTTTTTGAGACTGAAATGATTATTCTTGGGGATACTAATCTGCGTGAGCAGGAAACTGGCCGGAAGAAATTATCGATCACTAGTCAGTATTTTCTCTAATGCCTCCCCGAGAACAGTAGGAAGATAACCAAGGGGTCTTCAAAAGCCTTCATGGGTAAAAATTATTTGAACTAATGGGATGTTTTAAATCTGAGTATGACATATAATGAAGGAATTTAAAAAAAGCTAATCTAACACATGTTCCAGTGGGATTTAAATTCATCAAGAACTAATTAGAGAATATTCTATCCCTCTAACCTCTTTGGTTTGAAGATTCAAAGGTTTGCCTTATTCTACCTAATTAATTTTTGCAATCAGTGTCTGAAACATGGTGATCTTTTAAACTTGATATAAGGTTTTTAATTTTGAATGATGCATATGTTACTATTTACTTTTTATAGATCCTAGACATGACTTGCATTTTTGTTTTGAGTCAGCTTTATTTTGACAGGACTTACTCCCATGCCTGAGCTCAAGGATCTACTATTGAAGAATCTGGCTTGGGGTATCACAGAGTCCTGGGGATCAAATTCAGGGCAACTCCTGCATGCTAACAAACACATTAAGATATATTAACACACTGGCTCTAATTTGATTTTTGATGAAACTAGGACTGTGAGGCTGTCTTCCTTGGGAAAAGAAAGAATTAATCTATTATTGTAGGGAAGAATAAGATAAATGCCCCTCTCCAAAAGGAGATCTATGAAAAGTTATTAGGTCTGTTTACAGATATGTTGCTTCTTTATTCTTTCAAATAGTAGTATCATCCCTTGGCTTTATAGTTCATAGTTTGTGTCAGTGACCTAATAATGTGAAGAGAGCTCATTGTTTTATTATCTATAAATGCATATCATTGTGGTTTTACTCATTTCTTTCTACCACTGCTTCACATATGAGTAATATCGCCTTTATTTGCTTTTTAACTGAATTCTGGAGCAAGATGCATTTTTGAATCTTAAATATCTGTGGTCTACATACTGAAATGTCCCGTGAGGATAGATATAAGCCTGCTCAAACTACCACTTTAAGAACAATAGTGGTCTAAACCTTTCCTTGCTAACATTTTAAAGATAAAGTCCCCCTGGAGAAAGTGTGTGTTTAGTTTAGTTGATGTATATCAAAGTCTTATAAATGCTGGAAGCGTAGTGGAAAGTGTACGTAACAAAACTCACTTGTTGGGGCTAGAAGCGATAACTTCATGGTAGAGACATTTGCCTTGCCCATGTGACTTCCGGGTCTATCCGGGCATCCCATATAGTCCCCAGCGCTGCCCGGAGTAATTCCTGAGTGCAGAGCCAGGAGGTAATCCGTGCATTGCTGGTGTGAACCCAAAAGCAAAAAAAAAAAAAAAAAAACACCTGCTTGTTTATATTTTCAGATAAAAAGTAGCCAGCCATTCCCTCAAAACTACTAAAGTAATGTTGAGCTTTATATCGGTGAATCCTTTAGCTTATTTTTATTGTTTAATGTCGATAAAGAGGAAGAGGCTTATTTGGAGAAGACAGGGTAGCTTTTCTGAGCCACCTTGCTCTAAAATTTTCAATGTTAATATCAGACCGATCTCATACCCTTCTTTGCTTTATGATGAGATTTTTGGCAATAAAATAGTTGCTTTATGAAGAGTTTCTTTCTTCTTCTAACCCTTCAGGCATTTTGTTTATATGTTTGTCGTGACGCCCAGTGAAATTTTAGAACGCTGGATCTGTATACTGGAGGATGTCCCATTAATGTTAGTGACCATGTGGTACTTGGTGGTTGAGCCCAGGGCTCTAGTAAAAAAAAGTGTGTTCGCCAGCTCAGTAGCTACCATTTCTACGCTCAGACATTCTTAGTATTAACTATTCTTGTTAAGAATTGAGATTCACAAAGCTTGTCTTGTCTAACAAAATCGCATTTTTTCCACCTTTATTTTTGAATAGCAGAGAGTAGCCTATATTTATTTCATAGATCCTGGACCTTAGTTTGGATTTTATTACCTATATTTTTGAATAGCAGCGCGTCCCATTATACTGAAATATATAAATATATATAAAACATTCAGTTTATTTATTGCAGCCATCTATGAATTGGAAGCTGGTCTTTTTAAATTCAACCTTATACACACAGGAAAAAAGGGATGGGACCTCATTTAGAAAATGTATTCAATTCCTAGATAATCAATTCAATAAAATCTTGCAATAAAAGTGTAAAAGACTTATTACGAAAATGTACTCATTAAGATCCCATCAGAACTAGAAAAGTGAGAAAATCTGCAACCTTTAATGTAACATTTAATATTACCTATTTAGGGTCAAAATCAGGAGAAATTTAATTTTCCTTCGTGTGTAACACACTGAATCAATCTAGCTATATTTAAAAACTATTCTTTTATATTTTCTCAAGTATCTTGTTAATATGCAAGCTATAGTCATAATTATGGCTATAAGCAGGTATTTATGAATTATTTTTAGAAACTATAAAATCATCATGCTGAGGGGCATTTTTGAACCATGAACATCTATGCTGACTTCCTACCGAGCTACATAATCTTATTCATTTGGTTGAGCTCCCAAAAGGATCCTGATAATATAATTATAATGTGCATTTTATAAATTATATAACAAATTTAAATTTTGTATATATAATTAAAATTAATATCTAAAATATAATGATTGTTATCATATAGTTTGAACACACAGTACTTTTTCATAAAAATTTTTATTTTTAGTATAAAGCATGTTTCTTAATAGAAGTATACCTAAAGCTTTATAGATTTTTGTCTAGTTTTTGATTGTTCACATTAGATGTTTGAATAAGATGATCAGGGAAATATTTTGTAGGGGTAGGCTAAAAGGTACTTTAGTTATGATTACTTGTTATTATAGATAGGAAAAATGTTTGTTTTAGCTTCTCTCCCAAAGTAATCTCTGATTTATTTTAGATCTATAGTTGATTAAAATTTTATGAGAATTTAAGCTCTCAAAAGAATCTTGGATCGGATCATCACATTTTTAAATAAAGAACTTATCCATCAGTCTCTCACCCAAACACGTTCATTCATTTGTAACCTTATTTGTAGGCTTATTTCCCAATATAAATTTACCTTGCATTGGTGGAGCCAGAATTCCTGACAGGTAGAGTCAGGCAACTAATGAAGTTAGTGTTTCAGCTGCACTAGCTCCTCAGGATTAACCCCATTAAAGTTTTGTTAGATTGGAGGGAAAGTCTTCAGCATAAAGGATTATGAAAAGAAATACAATTAAGCGGTGGATGTAAGCTCACTGTATTATGAAGCTCTTGATGTTAAAAATTTCCATTGTTTATACAATTTTGTCCTAGAACTTTCTAAATAATAAAATTTGAGTATCTTTTATCCATTGCTAATCAGAGTATATCCTCTGATCTTGATCTCATTTCAATCAGCCTTTGGTGAGTCAAATGCAAGGTGGACCAATCTACTTTTTACAATCAGGGTATTCTAATATATTGGAATAAAAATAAATCTCACTTGGTTCAAAAAAGTCAAGTATGTTTTAACTTTGAAATGTTAAGTGGTAAATAGCAATAATTAATTTTGACATTTCATTTGTGGAATGAAAATATAAATGTTAAAGGATGAAATGTTTAAAATTGTTGGGTCAAATTTTTTCCCAATAATTCAAGCTCTTCTTGAAGAAGATATTTACAATTCTTTTCTGTTTATTTCTGGTATTAAAGGTCATGTACACATGATTAAGCAGTTAGACAGAGAAATATTTCACTACTTGAAATTCCGATTATTTCGTCTGTTTATCATATTTAAAGCTCTACTTTATAAACATTAAATAATTTGATCCTTTATAGAGTAGGTAAAGTATTTCTATCTTAATTTATAATATGAGAATATTGGACTAAAATCACCAAAATCACAGAATATAAGTGGAAGATTGAAATTAAAAATCAATTTTCTTCCTCAAAGACAACATCTGTTAAAAGGGTATCTTTAAGGTTATTTATAAAGTGTTTTTCAAAAACTGCATGTGGATTTATTTTGGTTTTATTTTAATCCCAGGCTGAATCATGTCTAATATATTATATTTAAATATATTTAATATATTCATAAAGGATATTTGAATCACTCTCACACATTAATTTGAAAGTAATCTATGCATATTTCAGTTTGATTGATTGCTAAGATTATTGAAGTCAATACAATTATGGTACACAAAACAGATATACATGCTAAAAATAGATGATTGATTTATTCATTCGCCGAATTCTCCATGATCAAGGACTTTAGGTCTAATAATGGACATTATTACAAATATGCAATAGTACAAACAGTCAATAGGTCTACCCCTCATACCCCTTTTGCTCATTTTGATATTCTAAACTCTTTGCCACCGTCTACTTAAAGTAAGTTCTCTGAACTATATTTGCTTCCTCTGGCTGGTATGGCTAGTATGGCTATTATTCTGCTATAGTTCAGAACTTTGGCCTGGTTTCTCAGCATTCAATCGTTTTGAAATTTAAAAAATATAGAATCAACTAGTTATAGTTACTCATGATTGCATTTCAGGCATGCAGTAAGTGTTTCAATACTATTTCTTTCAGCTAGTACCCACTTCCTTCCATCACTGTCTCTAGTTTACTCCTACACCTACCAGACTCAGTGGATAACAACATCCCATTTCTTTTAGGCTTTATGGTTTAATGCCATCACTGATAGTGTGTAATGGATAATTACTTTGGTACCATTTCTTCTAAACTGCTTCCTTCCCAAGTTCCATGCTTCCTACTAATGAGTAGTTCTCATACTTTTTGTTTCTTTGCCTCTTGGCCTATTTATTTCCCTACTATGATTTTTATATCCATATATTAAAGATAATTGTCTGTCTATCCCTTTATCTGTGACTACTATTCCATTGTGTCATGTACCGCGAGTACATATATCTTTATCCAGTTTTTTTCTGGGTCACACCCGCTACACTCAAGGAGTTACTCTTGGCTCTTTGCTCAGGAATTTCTCTGGTGGTGCTCTAAGGACCATTTGGGATCTGGGGATCAAACCCTGGTTTACCACATGCAAGGCAAATGCCCTACCTGCTGTGTTATCGGCCCGACCTCTCTATCCAGTTTTTATCTTTATCCAGTCTTCTGTTCTAGGGCACTTAGGTTGTTTTCAAATTTTGGCTACTGTAAATAACAATGCTACAGTGAACAGAGGAGGTAGATTTCCATTTTGCATTGTGTTTTTGGGACCATGGTCTATATTCCAAGGAGTGAAATTATCGGTATATATGAAAGCTTAATTTCTGGTTAATACTGATTTCCAAAAGACTGAACCTCTCAACACTCCTATCAGCAGTGCATGAAGGTTACTTTTTTCTTGTAGCTAAGAAAGCTAATAGTGCTTTTTTTTTTTGTTCTATTTGATATTTAAAGTCTCATTTCTGTGAGGTGATGTCACATTGTTGTGTGATTTTCATTTCCCTGTGATAGTGAGTCAGAGAATTTTTTTCATGTCTTTTGGTGTTTTGTATGTTTTCCTTTAGGGAGTTTCTAGTTCATCACTTCTCTCAATTTTTATAGGTTGAATTTTATTCTTTTGTAAAGTTCTGCCAGTACTTTTTATATCTTGAATATTTACATTATATCAGAGGAATATTTGCAAACATTTACTTCCATGTAAACTGTTATTGTATTTTGGTCATCATTTCCTTTCATTGAATTAAGAAAGTTTTTTTAATTTTATGCAATTTCACAGTGAGAGCCAGTAGCAGCTCTGCCCCATGTCTGTCTCTGAATCAGCATACCTGGGCCGGATTAAAAGACTGCAGGGGTGGATTTGATGAGGTGGGATGTGATAGGCTGGTCTGCTGGGTGGAGTTCTGGCGAGGAAGTCAGATGTGGAAAATAGAGGTCTTCATGGAGTATGGGGTTGTCTGGCTTGTTGTGAGGCTCTGCTAGTGTGGCAGGCCAGGGCTAGACCTCGCCATCCCTCCTGGGCACTTCATGAGCGGCTGGACACAGTGAGAGCCAGTAGCAGCTCTACCTCATGTCTGTCTCATGAGGTGCCAGGAGGGCTAGAGGTTCTAGCCCTGGCCCGTCACCCAGCAGAGCCTCACAACAAGCCAGATGAACCTCCACTCCATGAGGACCTCCATTTTCCACATCTGGACTTCCCTTCATCATTAACCCCCCAGCAGACCAGCCTATCACAGACCTCTTCGTGGCAGCTTGCAACTGCGAGGTTCCATCAATAAATGCTGGATTTTGAGATGACTACAAGAGTATGCTACCCGCGACGGCAGAGCCTGGCAAGCTACCGTGTGGTATTTGATATACCAGATACCAGTAACAATTATAGACCTCATTCCCATGACCTGATGGAATGGTTTGAGGCTCTTTATGTTCCTGTAGCAAGCAGGTGTCCTTGGCCTACTTGCATGAGATAGGACATATGGAGATGTTACTGGTGCCCGCTCGAGCAAGTCGATGATGAACGGGAAGACAGTGATACAGTGATGCAATTTCATTTATCTTTGCTTCTGTTGAGACGATTGGTGGAATAGACTCCTAAAAGTACCTCTAGTTTTAATGATATGCAGAGTTTTTATTTTTATTTTATATATATTCCTGACTCTGCACTCAGGAATTACTCCCTGGTGCTGGTTGGTGGACAATGTGGGATGCTGGAGGTTTGAACCCAGGTTGGTTGCGAACTAAAGCACCTTACTCACTTTATCCTAATTCTGGCCTTGTCATGCGGAGTTCTTCCTGTCTCCTCAATGTGATTTATGGAGTCTGGTCAAATATCAAATCACTACTGCAGTTTTATTTGACTTTTCCCATGGTAATTTGAAAGTATTATGAGTTCATTCTTTTTTCCATATGGCTGAACAATTTTCTCAGCATCATTTGTTGAGGAGTATTTCCTTGTTGCACTTCATAGTTTTTTGCTCCTTTATCAAAGATTAGCTATCTATACACCTTAAGACAAATCTCTGGATTTTCATTTCCATTCTATTGATCTAAGTGTCTGTTCTAAATTCAGTACCATGCTATTTTATTTACTACAGTTTCATAGTAAAGTTTGAAGTCAAGGAAATTGATGCCTCACATCATTTTTATCCCTAGCTTTCACTCTCTTTTAACTCTTTGGTGGCATTTATCTAAAAAATGCCACCAAAGGTTAAAAGAGAGTGAATAAACAAACTTTAGAAGAAAATTGATCTGTGTAGAAATCTTGTTGCCCTGAACGGGTATCATTTAAATGTCATGTTTAAACCCAAGAAAGAATCAGGAAAGAAAAGAAATGATAGACTCAGTAGCTTCTATTTTATACAAATAAAGAAATATTGGTCACTGTGACCCATTTCAATCATTAGTTAATAGTAAGAGCAGATTTCGTGAAGACAAATTATTCTCATATTAGATATAATGTTTGTTCTCTGGCCGTAAGACAAATTAGTAGGCGCCTAACTGCTACATTCCATTTTAGAAATGACTTCCATTGCAGCCGTGGACAAATTCATACTTTCTCTATCTCTAAGATTGAGATGAAACTGTTCCATAAAATGTATATTAATGCAACCGTTTGTAGGATTAAAGACTTCTCCAAGATAGGATGATGCCAGATATGTTAAGAGTTCTGAAAGGCCATTACAGTTTATGGTGTCAATGATCTGTTGAGAGAATGTAATAAGGACATCATCTTATGATCCAGCAAAATATCATTTATATTTTAGATGAGATGGGATAAAAGTCATTAAACTAATGGTCTATCTTCAGGTAGAAAGAACAAGAGGAAAATTAGGTGACCTTGTGAATCAAGTTTGTCACTGTTTCAAGAGACAGCAATAAAAGCATTACAAATAGTCACTTGAAGCCTTTTCCAAAGTATCTAGAACCTGAGTAGATAACTAAAATAATAGGTTATAATTTTTGTAGAAACCAGCACAATATAAATAGCCATGCAAAAAAATAATTTCATCAAATTATTGAATTAATTGTCTAACTAAAATTACTATTTTTTTAGTCATATTACAAGAAAATATCCCTTGCTACCCTTGTTTCCGGTCTTAGAGTATTAACAACTCAAGCTCCCTTTTACATAATATCTTTGGAAGCTCATTTCTATTTGATTTTTTGTGTGCATTTATTAAGCATCTTCTTTATTCTTATATTTGTGTGCATCTATCAATCTAATTAAAATAATTTATGCAGTCTGGGCTGAAGGGGCACAATTCACTCATCTTACCCCTGATTATGTTTATTTTCTCTACTTTCATCCCACTAAGTTTGTTTTTGTTGTTGTTGTGAATGTTTTGTTGATTTCACTTTGGGGATATTGTTTGCATTTCTCTTGATCTGTTTGCTTTGTATCTCAGTAGACATCAGAGGGAAGTCCAAATCAATGTACTTAAGCTCCAGCACTGATAAGGAAATTAGTTTTGAATATAAGGGGAGAAGCAATTTGGAAGAAATAATTGAAAATTTTTTTGTGTGACTGTGTGTGTGTGTGTGGGGGGGGATGAGGAAATATCTCCCCATTGCTACATTTTTCTATTCCATTTTTACTTATTTCAGCAAGAGAAGCCAATATGGAAAACACGCCCCTCAGAGTTATGTTTTCCATACAGATGGCATAGTGTATTAAATTAATCAGCATAGTGAATTTCAAATCTCAATAAAACTGATGTGTCATTATGTCCATATAAACCTATTGACATCATGAGACTATTTATGATCTTTGTTTTATCAAAATTTTATATTTTGTAGAAAATTATACATTCTGTACATAAACAACATAATATCACATTTATGTAAAGTAGACAAGTTGATGTTGCTGTCTTAATCTCTTACATATGGAGGGCTTCGGACACAAGAATATGATGTAAGTTGTCATGATTACAACGCTTTTCAGAGAAGGAATTTGGAGTACAGTTATTTTTTCAGAATCTAAGCTTTTCACTGCTCTATTCCACTATTATGAGAGACCAGTGCATGCCTACTATCTGGGTAGAGTTAGATGTTGAAAATGTTGCCTCTCACCCAAAGCATCTGAATGAGTGATTATAGGCTTTACGTAAAACTACAACATACTACAGAAGTTAATAACTAGGCCTATAGGAATATTCAGAAAATAGAATATTTCGCTTTTTATATGGAAGTTCTAGAGAGATAGGTTAGAAACAACTTAAAGATAAAGCCAATGGAAAACCTATGAGGATTCTGTGATAATATTTTATATAGCCCTATATGTTTATGTCAATTCAGTAAGTTCCTGACTCTTATAAAAAGGAAAAAACAGTTCTCTTCTAAGAACCAATTTCACACTAGTGAATTCAGGTAGAGTTGGGATACGAGATCTTAGTAACTAAGAAAAAACTGCAACCTTGACTGTATTCTATCAGTATAGATATGCTATCATAATTTTTCAATGCTCTATGTGATTATAGACATATCTGAGTAGTAAAAAACTCCTCTAGACTTCCCTCCACCTGTTCCAATAATTTTCATGTACGTTATATGTTTTCCATGTGGAAAGAGCTGATTGAGAAGAATGTTGGTGATGTTGAAAGCATGAAAGGAGATCACAGGAGTTGGAGGTATATCAGAGTTTTCAAAAGATGACCCTGCCAATGAATGCTAAAAAATTCTAAACACAAGAGTCTTATATCCCATTGTTACTAAACTCTTATTTATTAAGAAAGTTGAATATAAGTCAATTACTGTGGCATTGGCTTTTGAGAAAAAAAAAGATATTCTACAGTAAGGTCAACTCTAAAAATGAAAGGAGAGAAAATCAATCAGTAACTCCATTAATGCAGCGGGGGCTTTGTAAGGAGTAAAGGAATCTGACAAACATAGGAAAGAGTTGATCCAACAAGCGCTTGGATGAAATTATAAGCAAGGCCATTAAGATAAGCTATGAGAAACATTTTAAGTAGTGAAAGTTTCCAGTTGGTAGACCCCTTGCTTCTAAAGATAATTTTGATATTATTCTTCAGATTTACCCAATATTTGGTTTTACTGTGGAATAGTGTTTCATATCTTTTTGTTCTTATTATAATTTAGGACAATTTTCAAATTTTGGTTTTTTTTTTTTGCTCTTTTGGTCACATCTGGCAATGCTCAGGGGGTTACTCCTAGCTCTTCGCTCAGAATTACTCCTGGCATTGCTCGAGGGATCATATGGTATGCTGGAGATCGAACCTGAGTCAGTCATGTGCAAGGCAAATGCCCCTACCCGCTGTTCTATAGCTTCAAACCATTTTTTTTCAAACTTCAAAAATATTTTTTTCATGTGGCAAGAGAATTAGTAGAGTTCAAGGCCTTGCATGCCTTGATGCAGCATTTGATTATTGGTACATTAGGCCAGTAATCAGGTTTGGTCCAGAGATCTGTTGGTTCATTCTGATGAGATCTGTTGGTACAATCCATTGCTTGATGTCCCCCTGCCAAAACACACATATTACATATGTATATAATATATATATATATATACGTGCATATATATATATATTTAAGTCTTACAGATTTTATTAAGGAGGTTTTAGGAAAGGGAAGGGGAGAGAATGTGGGAGAGAGAGGTAAGAGAGAGAAAGAGAGAGAGTAGCTTTCCAAGGGAGACAGCGGGCCACTCTAAAGGCGGTGAGCGAGTAAGATAGTACACATCTCAAGAGGAGAGATCCGGGCAACACAGGTGCTCGGGCACCACCTGTGCTCGGCTACGTGGGCTCAGGCAGCTGTGTGGCCTGCAGTATGCCTGCCATATATATATAATGTAGGAAATGACACTATATATATAGTGTCATTTCCTATCACCACTATATGACACTATATATATATAGTGTCATTTCCTATCATTTTATAGGACTCAGAGTGTACTGTGTGGTAGGTGAGAGGCACAGGGACACCTTGAAGAAGCAGAATCTGAGACTTTAAGGAATCAGTGCCTGACATTTATCTAGAGCTTCATAACTAGTAATATTGATTCCAGAGCCATGTGGCATGAACTGATTTTTCAGCCATCACATCTTCACATTCATTTACATTATTTTTATAAAGCTCCAGTTTTGAAAATGAGTATCTTCTGTTAGCTCAGGAACTTGACCCTTAAGCCCAGAATTGAACCTCGACCACAGGTTCTTTATCTGCAGTTTTTATGTATGGACATGATTATTTGTCATGTGGAGTTGTATTTGGAAAACCAATGAGTTTGGGGACAGAATGAGAGCAAATATGAATGCCCATGTAAGGAATGTACCAAGATCCCTGAGGCAGCCTACATAAACAACAGTCTTCAGATAAAATAAAAATTGTGTACTCCAAGTTTGTAGGAGAAACTCAGATCAAAATCAAACATCCCAGAATCCATTTGGCCAACTGGAGGGACAAGGTACTGGAATTTGCAAATAAGGTACATAGAAAAATTACCCTGAAATTTTTATTGCTTCTAAGAAATGATTTGTGAAATTGTTCCTAGTTTCTGCTTAAAACATGTTTAAGAAATCCCACTCCATGTTTCCATTGGGGCTGCAATTTCCATTCCCTCTTCCTTTTGTGTATTACACAGTTTTCACGGTACTATGGTGATACATCTTATTGAAGAGGATTTGAGGAATGAAATTGCTTAGCATGCTATTGCAGACTTTTATGGAATTCAAGACAGTTGAATAATTTGACTACTAGAAATATTAATTGTTAATTAATGTAAATATTAAATTAATATTAAATAGATGCTATTTAATGAATTTATATTAAGTAGGATATGTTTATATTTAAATTTATATTGAAACATAAGTATTTATAAAAATATTAAGTACATATAATTAAAATTCCAATTTATAGAATAGATTCAATTCTTTTTTGAGCATATAGAATAAGGTTAATAGTCAATTTAATCCAGAGTAACAGGGGGTTGAGCTGTTAGACCAATGTAACTTGTTGCCTAATTTTTTTCAATATGGGTCTCTATTTCAATATACATATTGATATCGTTCTTGACATATTGAACTAATATATAAAGCATTAGTGCTGATATTTCCTTGTTCTACCAAAATACAATCTATGGAAATTCTGTCATATAATACCACATTTTCCAATTAATCAGATGCTGTTGTTTTCCTTGAACTGTTATGACTAGGGCACCTTTATTAGTAAAAGTAGCATAGAATAAGGAACTATTTCTCATTATGTGTTTATAGACCACAACACCCTACCAAACAAGTGTCATCTCCTATAAATAAATGTTTAAGTCCTTATTCCTTCTCCAGATAAATAATTACTTGAAGCTTCTCAGGTTTAAATATTTTGGTCCAATATCAGGTATTGGTAGAGTTGTGGACAGAAAATGAAAGACATTGATATCCTAGTAGATGGACACTTCAACATCTAATAATCAACTATCTATTCCATTAACAAAGTCATAACCCAAATGGGCACATAGAATGGTAGACATGTGTTGAAATTTGGACTCTTAATTTTGGAAATTTCTAACTCTCAGTTAATGCATGGGTCAATATAAAATAATATGTATAAGGAATATTTACCTACCGATGATAGGGTAGCTGGGAGAACTTTGTAAGAATTCTAATAATTTGCATCAAAGAATTAAAGTTAGACCTTATAAATTGAGTTAGGGGGTGACATTTTTTCAGATGAGAAGCAAAGAAACAGGAAATAAGAAGTATATACAGCTAAGTAAACAGATAGTTTAGTTTACTACTCGGTAAACTAATGTTTACCAAGTAGTTTAGTTTACTACTTGGTAAACATTTACCAAGTAGTAAGCTAAACTATCTGTTCACTTGATATCTGTTTACTTAGATATAAGTAAACTATCTGTTTACTTAGATGGCAAATTTCTTTTAAGTCTAGAAATTTGTTGGAAGTGATTTAGGATATCGTTGGAAAGAATCTGGGGGCAGAGTGTTTTCACTGATTATCTAACAATAGACTGAGAGATAAAATCAAGTCTTTTCATCATGTCATAATAGAATTGAGCAATTTTGAAAACTTTTTATTTGTATTATGATAGATTCTCTATAACTAAATACTGAATTAGACCTTGAATGAAATATCAGTAAAAGTTTCCTGCTTTTGAAAGAAATGTGATTTTTTGGTCAAAATTATCATTCCATGTTTGGCAAGGTGAGAAGAGCAAAGCTAATAGAGTCAAGGAAGCCAATTAAGAGTGGGTTACTCACTGTGGTGCCTTAGGGCTGAAATGTAGCTTTAGGATCTGCAAGAAAATTAATCCGTTCCTTCAGAAAAAAAACCCACAGAGAGACATAAATGAATGGGAAATAATTGCAAAACAGGAAGAGTAACAAGTTAATAAAGATGAAATATCTCCTATTGTATTAGCAGGTTTTTTTAAAACAAATTTTAATTCAAAGAAAAGCTAACTTGATTACATAGAAGCAGAAAAATCTTCAAGAAGGCTTCCAAAGCCATCCTATTTCCTGCTAACCTGGTCCTTTTTCTGCTTGTTTTCTGTATAGATGGTGCAAGGATTGAAGAATTGGGGGAAGTTTCTGAGTTGAGAGAACAATTTTCTCAGGAATGATGAATTCAGGATTAATCTCATTTTATTTTCTGATTGCAATGAGCAAGGGTTTGGAGGTAGGTCTACTATATTACATATGTCATATATCACCCACAAAATCATGTGTCCTAGTCCTGACATACAGTGGGTAGACATGTATGCTTAGCATTCACTGCTTATGACATATGTGCTTGTTTTGTATTGCACAATGTTATAAGTATATCATGGCTCTTGGGAGAATAAAGATTTCTTAGCCTTGGACTTCACAAGGCCCATTTTCTTTGAGGCAATAGATCACTTGATCACTTGATCACTTGAATCCCGTTACTCATCGATTTGCTCGGCGGGCGCCAGTAACATTTCCATTGGACCCTATCACGTGCCAATGTGGCCCAATGGCATCTGGTTGATTCAGGAATATGAAGAGCCTCAAACCGTTCCTTCAGGGTCTTAACAAGGAAGTCTGACCATCTTGTAGGTGGGGCGGCCACGTGATCTTTTGACATCCCGTGGGATCCAGTCGGTAGCGGCTCTAGTCCAGCGGTTGTCTCCAAATCGCATTACATGTCCAGCCCATCTGATTTTTCGATGCCTTGGCAAGCGAGACAGCGTCCCTGATTCTGGAATAGCGACGGAGGTCAGAACTCCGGATTCCTTCTCTCACTTGAGTGAGGCGTGATATTCCAAGCATAGCTCTTTCGATGCCTCTCTGGGAGACCCGAATAGCATTCTCATCCTGCTTTTCGTAGGGCCCAGGTCTCTGAGGCGTATGTTAATGCAGGGAGAACCGGTGGAGTCGAAGAGATGTGCCCGGAGCCGGAGGTTCTTTGTCCTTTTAGCTATTTCTTCGATGCCTTTGAAGGCATTCCATGCCGCTCTCTTCCTCCTGCGCAGCTCAGGTTTTAGGTCGTTCATCATGTTGACTTCTCGACCTAGGTACACATAACTGCTGCATTCAGAGATGTTTGTTCCATTGAGAGTGAATGGGGCCTCTGGAACTAGTTCATTTCTCATGAACATAGTTTTCTTCAGATTCAGCTGTAGACCTACCTTTCCACATTCTCGGTCAAAGTCAGCCAGCATTTGTGCCGCTTGGCTAATGTTTGGTGTTATTAGAACGATGTCATCAGCGAGCGGAGGTGGTGTAGTTGCCCGACCATCTATCTTCACTCCCATTCCTTCCCATTCTAATTGTCTCATGATGTTCTCGAGGGTGGCACTGAAGAGTTTTGGTGAGATGGTATCACCCTGTCGAACCCCTCTTTTTGACATCAATGATCACTTCTTTGTAGAATGGTGAGATCCTGGTGGTGAATCCGTAATACAGCTCACGAAGGATCTTGATGTATTGGGTTTGAACACCCTGTTTGACTAGGGCTTCGATGGCTGCTTCAGTCTCCACAGAATCAAAGGCTTTCTGTAAATCAATGAGCGTGAGACAGAGCGGCATCTTGTACTCCCTACAAACCTCAATGAGCTTGGTTACTGTGTGGATATGGTCGATTGTGCTGAATCCTTTCCGGGAAACCTGCTTGCTCGCATGGTTGACCTTCATCCTAGTGTTCTGCTAATCCTGTTCAGGATGACTCGTGTAAACAGCTTGTAGATGACAGACAACAGGCAGATGGGGCGATAGTTGCCGATGTCGTGAATGTCTCCCTTCTTGAACAGTAGAACTGTCCTGCTGGTTTTCCATTGGGGAGGGCACCTTGCATTCGGACAGGTAGCGTGTGAAGAGCCGAGCTAGTGTATTGATGAGCACCGATGGCAGATTCTTCAGATGTTCGGGTCTGACTTTGTCTGGGCCTGGTGCTGTTCCCTTCTTTACCGATGAGATGGCATGTCTTATTTCAGAAGGGAGAACGTTGGGAATGGCGTATCCATCCTGTGGAATTTGGTATGTGGGCGGGTGGATGTGGCTATCAAAAGATTTGAGTAGAAGTCCTGGATAATCTTCTCCATTGCCTTTCTGGAAGATGTGATAGATCCATCAGGGCGTCGGAGGGGCAGTCATCTTGGTCTTATAGTTGGCGGAAGGACAGGCGGGCAGTCGCGAATACTTTTCCCGGCTTCTGCTGCATCTTCCAGTATTTCTGCTCTTCTGTCTTTGAGGTCTGCTTTTATCGCTTCTCTGCACTGTTTAGCAAGCTTGGGCGTTAGCATTTGGTCTCCTGAGGCTCGGCGCCTTGCCACGTTGGCGAATGAGCTCGAGAGTTTCTGAAGACAAGCGTCCTTTTGTGTCTTTCTCTCTCTCGGCATTCTTCGCACAATCATGGAGGTGCTGAACCAGTCGGTTGTATTCTTCATCGATGTCATCAATGATGGTATCTTCCCATGTTGCCGCAATGGTGCCAAAGAGTTCCCAGTTGGTGGTCGTTCTGGGAGTTCTCTTCTTAAACTTTGCAGCCTTTTCTCCCCGTTGCGGGAAGTAGAATTTTGCGCGAAGGAGGCGGTGGTCGATCCTGTCTGGAATTTGGGGGCGACAGCAACATCGGTCCAGACAAAACCGTCGATTGAAGATGATGTGGTCGATTTCATTGTGGAACTGTCCGCCAGGAGATTCCCATGTCCAACGTTTCGCTTCAGCCTTCTGAAACTGTGAGTTCCCATGAATAGTCTTGGTGGACATGATGAACTCAGATAGTCTCTCACCCTGTTCGTTCCATTCTAGGCCATGGGTCCCGATGTGGAGTTCTTCAGCCGATCTTCTCGGTCCTATCTTGGCATTAAAATCACCGACTATGATCTTGTAGAAGGTGTGATCTTTTTTTATAGAACTCCTCCAATTCCATGTAGAATTTCTCAATTTCATCTTCTTTGTATGTGGATGTTGGTGCATAGACAATGAAGATAGAAATTGCTGGCAGTGGGCCACATCTCCTCAAGTGTAATCGTCCTATTCGGTTTGTTAGGCATTCAAATGAATCAATGTTGACAGCCATGTTCGTGTTGACAAGGACACCAATGCCACCGGCGCCTCTTTCATCACATGTTCCAAGGAACAATTCTTCTCGGTGTCAAATACAGCATGATGCGACTGGCGCCTCCTCGTCTCAGTCAGACCAATGATGTCGTACTTGATCTTTCTTGCTTGCAGCATCAGATCCTCAATATATGCTTCCGTTGCCAGTGTACGTGCATTGAAAGTACAGACAGTCATTTTAGTCCTTCTTCGTTTTGGCAGCCTAGGACAGCCGTGAAATTTTATCAGGCACTGCTTGTTTGCCTTTCTTACTGCTGCCGTATTAAGGGCTCTTTCGGGGTCAGGAAAATAAACATTTTTGTTACTGGGTTTGGCATATCGAACACGCATCGGACAGCTTGCCAGGCTCTGCCATGCGGGTTAGGCAATAGTTGGTCCTCAAAATTTTGCTTCTTTCAAGACGAAAAAAATACCCAGTCTGAACTACCAGGTTTAACTCTTTTTCTTAGCTATTCAACCCATAAGTCTTTATCATTCATTACATTTACATATCTATAAATATAACAATTATTTTCTTCAGCATATGAATAACGATTTTAGGCCACTCAACTGTGGCCTCTAAGATCTATAAAATTTCCAACATATACTAAGATTACCTGGTATTTTACTGTCACACTTGCTATAAATGATTAACATTTTTCACTTTGAATTGAAGGGGGTAACTTTCCTTAACAGAAATCTTGGTTATCTCTGATGCCCTGTCTGACAAAGGAAAACTTAATACCCAGTAAGTGAAAAATACACACACACACACACACACACACACACACACACATTTAAATTTTCCCTTGACTCTGGTATGATAGTGTCATTTTAGCAGCACGAAACAGCTTTTGCTCTATTTTGTTTGTTTTGGGGATCAACCTAAGAGCTTACTCCTGTGTTCAAAAGACACTCCTAGAAGTTCTCAGGGTACCATATGCAGCCAGGAATAAAACACGGTTCTATCTTGCAAACCGAGAGCTTTACCTGCTATATTATCTCTCTGGTTCAAGTTTGCTCACCTTTTGAATTTCTTCTTTCCCATAGCATGTCTCATGATATAAACAGATAATTACATATTCCATCTTATGCTCACGGATACACATTCCATATTTCATCATATGTTCAGTCCCTTTAGAAGCCTTAAACTGTTGGATGTCTGTGTTTTGGAGTCAGACTCCATTCATTCACTCTCATTCTACTCCTGACGCTTGGATTTAGGGACACATTCTATGCGAGACACTAATCCTGGTATGAAGACTGTGCACTTCATTTTGGTTCATTTTCTTTGCTTCTTTGGCAGCTCACTTTGCAGTTCAATCAGTTCAGTTTGTATTTCCCTTAGCTATGACAATTTTTGCCTTTTTGTCTTTAGGACAGTACATTGCAGTCTCTCTTTTGGTAGCATAACAGAGTTGAACTGTTATGGTGAAGGTAAAGGAGGGAAGGAGTATACAGGATAAACAGATTAATTTCATTGATCATTTTAAATATTACCACGAAAATATGTCCAGTAAGTAGATAATGTGTATCTAGGAATGGGGAGACAGAGAAGATAAAGTACCACAATAGGTACTTCTCTATGCCCCACCTATGCTCAGATAAAAGGTCTTACAACAGTTTTTTTTTTTACAACAGATGATAAGGAAAACCAATGAAATAGGGAATCACTGGGTTGCAGCCCTGAAGATTAAGTCCCAGAAATGTGGCCTGGGTTATAGAGTTCTAGCTGAAAATTTCAGATCAGGAAAAGTAATTCACTGCTCACGAAATACATAGGGTCAGAATAGGTCATTGACACTGGAGTTGGGCCGATGAATCAGAGAAAGAACAAGGAGCTATAATCTGAATAAGACATCAGGGGACATCAGGAAACAGAATAGTAACTTTCCATATTTGTAAAAGGAAATGTAATTCCAAGTTCTATGCATGGAATTTTTGCTTCTGGTGGTAGTTTCACCTTTATGAATGCAATCATTTTCTCATCCGGTCTGCAGACAGTTCTCACTTTCTATTTTAGTTCCCACTGAATCAAGAAAGTACCTGGATTATCTACTTAAACTATGCGATAAACTAGCATCTTAACCATTTGAATTTAATTATACAAATAACTGTTTTAGGCAAATTTTCAAACAATAATTAAAATACTCATGACTTCAAGAGCAAACCTGCTTTTGTGGAAATATAAGCAACCTTCTATTTTATTTTATTTGAATTTGATCTTTTCTCCAAAGTCAATTGACTTATCTCTCTCCCTTTTAATCTCATGAGCATTCACTACAGGAAATACTTACTTATAGCCTATGAACATGTTTTATCCTTTCTTTGAATCTGAGTAGAAAGGTCACATTATGAAGAGAGTCAGTCAAATATTTTGATCAGATATCCCAGATATAAAACACTCAGCCTAAAAGGGTTTTAGAGCATCTATATAGCCTTCTCAGTTGCTCAAGCCTTTAGCTCATGAAAATTCTCCCTTTTGTGAATGTCTGTACTAGGCTTCCTTATTGGCTGATTGGTCATGCCAGACCTGCTGTAATAAACTTGAGACTTTAAATTCTTACGTATTGCTGGCTACTAAATTTTCATTTACATATTAAGGTAAGATACCTTCATCTAATCCCTTCCTGTAACAACAAAAGTATCTCATGCTTTGGACCGAGCTTCCCCTCCAGGTGTGAGAACATTTTAAAATCCTTACAGTAACATAATCCAATAGTATAATTGTTTCACAATAGCCTCTAGGTCATCTTATTTAAAGTTAAACAATAGGTGAAATTTGGAGCTTGTAAGCATGAAACAGAAGGGATCTTACAAATATAGAACCATCACAAACAAAAAATCAACCACAGGGCAGTAAAGAAAATATGTTTGGCGCAAGACCAGTTTCTACTACAACCCAATTAATTAATCTGAAGTCCAATTTGAAAGGTATTCTCATGTCCTGGCTTTTGTAGTTGCAAAAGAAAAGTGTTGTATGGAGACAGGGAGGTTCTTATAAAGGTCATATAAACTGATATACAATAAAAGTATTAATCCAAAGACTATAACTTATCTAGTATGTCTCTTTAGAGTTTATTGTCCAGAACATGGAATACTACTTCTGGAAGTACTTTTACCTTTATTAGTGTAAGTCATTGTTTCATCAACTATGAAGGCAATCCTCACTCTCTATCTGAGCTCTCACAAAATCTTATTCAGAATTTCTGACACTTTTTTTGTCTTTACCCTTTAATATATGTTGGGAGGGTGGGAGGAGAGAGTGCAACACGAATTGCATTAAACATTGCTGTGGAGGTTCAGACCACAGCATACCTTTTGATCCCAAAGTACCAGGGGTGAGTCCCTCAGTAAAGAGTCAGGAGTAACCTCTGATATCTGATGTATGTTGCCCCAAAAGTTATCTATCTATCTATCTATCTATCTATCTATCTATCTATCTATCTATCTATCTATCTATCTATCTATCTATCTATCTATCTATCTATCTATCTATCTATCTATCTATCTATCTATCTATCTATCTATCTATCTATCTATCTATCTATCTATCTATCTATCTATCTATCTATCTATCTATCTATCTATCTATCTATCTATCTATCTATCTATCTATCTATCTATCTATCTATCTATATCACTGTATCACTGTATCCCTGTTCATCATTGATTGGCTCAGTGGGCACCAGTAACATCTCCATATGTCCTGTCTCATGTTAGTAGAGCCAAGGGCATCTGCTTGCTCCAAGAACATAAAGAGCCTCAAACCATTCCATCAGGCCATGGGAATGAGGTCTAAAATTGTTACTGGTATTTGGCATATCAAATAAAACACAGACTCACATACCTGGGGCAGAGCTGCTACTGGCTCTCCATGTGCCCAGCCACACATGAGCGCCTAGGGGGGATTGTAGGTTCTAGCCCTGGCCTGCCATCCAAGCCAGATGACCCCCACTCCATGAGGGCCTCCATTTTCCACATCCAGACTTTCTCTCTAGTCAGAACTCCACCCAGCAGACCAGCCTATCACTGCCCAGCAAGTGGCTGCATGGTTCATCAATAAATGCTGGATTTAAAGATGAATACAAAAAGTACAGTCTCACCACAGGTGTGTGTTTGACCCCTCGTGCTCTGCAGACCCAAGTTGCCCCAGGGAAGAGGCCGGAAACTCCATCAACGGGAACCAAGGCAGTTTGCCTTGGTTTCACTGCGGGAACCCCTTTGGGCCCTGCGCTTCCTAAAACATCCAAAACTCAAAACCGCGGACGCTAGCGCGTCACACAACCCTCTTACTACCTATCTTGCATGAGGTACCAGTGAACCTTGGTTCCTACATCCTTGCTACCCACCCAAATCTGAAAACAGACCAGACACCTACTAACTGTGCTATCTAGTCCCCCCAAGACCCCATATTTGCAACCTACAATAGTCATAATGGTAAAGCAACGCAAAATTCCATCAAGCTCTGTGAGTCAAATCACTAGTCCAGATGAGCCAAGCAATACCAATGAGTTGTATAACCTCTCTGATAAGGAATTTCGGAAAGAAATGTTAAGAATTCATAAGGAATTCAAGGAAGCAATGGAATGCAAACTCAATAAAATACAAGAGGACATGATAGAAGAAGTGAGGAAAATGCAAATGGAAATGACAGTTATTAAAAATGAGGTAAATGAAATGAAAAACACAATGGAAAGCTAGCATAGCAGAATAATAGCTACTGAAGAAAGAATTAGTGATCTCGAGGACAAGTTCCAAAGATTCGCTACACAACACCAGAAGATAGAAAAAAAGACTCACAATTACAGAACAGACAAGAGATAATCAGGATGAAGCCAGAAGAAACAACATACAGATCATTGGGCTCCCAGAAGGCCAAGAAGAAAACCCTGATGAAGAAGAAACTGTCAAAGCCATAAGTGCTGAGAAGTTCCCGGATCTAAAGAATGCGCTCAAGATCCAGGAGGCCCAGTAGGATACCAGCTAAAAAGAAACCCCAACAAGAATACTCCAAGACACATCTTAATAAAAATGACAAAAGCTATAGATAGAGATAGAATACTGAAAGCAGAAAGATCAAAGAAGGAAATCACATACAAAGGAACATCTCTAAGATTTACAGCAGATTCTCCGATGAAACACTCCGAGCCCGAAAACAATGGTGGGATATTGTGAAAAGACTCAATGAACTGCAGGCCTCATCAAAAATTCTTTACCCTGCCAGACTCACATTCAGATATGAAGGAAAGATACACAACTTCATGGATAAGCAACAACTCAGGAACTTCATGGACTCAAAACCAACCTTAAAAGAAGGTCTGAAGGGTCTACTGTAATATGACCAAACCCATAAAAACAACAAGCACAAACAGAAAGATGACACAAAATCCAATGACAATAATCTCTCTCAATGTCAATGGTCTAAATGCACCAATTAAGAGAAACAGAGTAACAAAATGGATTAAAAAATTGAACCCAACATTCTGCTGTCTACAAGAAACGCATCTGAATAATCAGAACAAACACAGATTCAAAATCAAAGGATGGAAGACCATTCTCCATGCAAACAACTCCTCCAAAAAGGCTGGTGTGGCCATATTAGTATCAGATATTATACACTTCAGGCTGAAAAAGGTTAGAAGGGACAACGAAGCCCATTTCTTATTACTTAAGGGGTATGTACACCAGGGAAGAAATTACACTACTAAACATATATGCACCCAACGAGGGGCCAACAAAATATATAAAACAGCTGCCAAGAGACCTCAAAGAAGACATTAACAGTAGCACAATAATAGTTGGAGACTTCAACACTGCTCTATCAACGATGGATAGATCAACAAGACTGAAACTCACCAAGGAAATATTGGCCCTGAAGGAAGAAATGGAAGAAAGAGAGCTAGTGGATATATACAGGGATTTTCGTGCCAAAAAAGCTGAATACACATTTTTCTCTAGTGCACATGGAACATTCTCCAAGATAGACCACATGCTGAGCCACAAAGCATACCTCAATAAAATTAAAAAGATAGAAATTGTGTCAGCTATCTTTTCAGACCATGATGCACTGAAAATGGAAGTTAACCGTACACAGAAACAGGGAGTCAAACCAAACACCTGGAAACTGAACAGCTCACTCCTGAACAACAAATGGGTCATAGAAGAAATCAAACAGGAAATCCAAAGATTTCTGGAAACAAATGAAAATGAAAACACCAACTATAAGAACTTGTGGGACACGGCAAAAGCCGTGTTAAGAGGAAAGTTTATAGCTCTGCAAGCATACATCAGGAAACAAGAAAGGGCCCACATAAATAACCTGTCTACACAGCTGAAGACATTAGAAAAAGACCAACAAAAGGAGCCCAACCCAGGCAGAAAAAAAGGAAATAATAAAACTTAGAGAGGAAATCAATGAGTTGGAAACCAAAAAAACAATCCAAAAGATTTATGAAACCAAGAACTGGTTTTATGAAAAGTTAAACAAGATTGACAAACCATTGGCAAGTCTTGTAAGGACAGGGAAAGAGAGAACCCAAATAAACAGAATCATAAATAAAAAGGGTGACATCACAACAGAAACCACAGAAATCCAAAAGATCGTCAGAGATTACTTTGAGAGCCTGTATGCAGTCAAACATGAGAATCTAGAAGAAATGGATAAATTCCTGAAGTCCTATAACCTCCCACGGTTGAAACAAGAAGACCTCCAATACCTGAATAAGCCTATCACCATTGAGGAAATAGAAACAGTAATTAAAAGTCTGCCCAAACACTAAAGCCCAGGTCCAGAGGGATTCCCTAGTGAACTCTACCAAACCTTTAAGGAGGACCTACTGCCAGTCTTTTTCAAGCTCTTCCAGGAAATAGAAGAAACAGAAACACTCCAAAAACACCTTCTATGAGGCACATATCACCCTGATACCAAAAGCAGGGAGAGACAACACAAAGAAAGAAAACTACAGACCAATATCCCTGATGAACACGGATGCTAAGATCTTCAACAATATACTAGCAAACAGAATCCAAAGACTCATCAAGATTATACATCATGACCAAGTAGAATTCATCCCGGGAATGCAAGGATGGTTCAACATTCGCAAGTCAATCAACATAATACATCATATCAATAAAAGAAAAATAAAAACCATATGATCCTATCAATAGACACAGAGAAAGCATTTGATAAGATCCAGCACCCGTTCATGATTAAAACCCTCCAGAATATGGGAATTGAAGGGACTTTCCTCATGATAGTTACAGCCATCTACCAAAAGCCCACAGCGAGCATCATTCAATGGGGAAAAGTTGAAAGCCTTCCCCTGAGATCAGGGACAAGACAAGGTTGCACACTCTCACCCCTTTTATTCAATATAGTACTGGAAGTACTTGCCGTAGCAATCAGAGAAGTAAAGGACATCAAGGGCATCCAGATAGGCAAGGAAGAGTCAAGCTATCATTATTTGCAGATGACATGATATTATACCTAGAGAACCCAAATCTCTTTACTCAAAAACTCCTAGAAACAATAGATGCATATAGTAGAGTAGCAGGTTACAAAATCAACACCCAAAAGTCGGTGGCTTTCCTATATACAAATAACGAAAGAGAAGAAAGGGATATTAAGGAAACAATTCCATTCACAATTGTGCCACAGAAAATCAAATACCTAGGAATCAACCTACCCAAGTGTTTAAAGGACCTGTACAAAAAAAACTACAAGACACTGCTCCAAGAGATAAAAAGAGGACACAAGGAAATGGAAACACATTCCCTGTTCATGAATGGGGAGAATCAACATTGTCAAAATGGTAATACTCCCTAGAGCTCTGTACAGATTCAATGCAGTCCCTATAAAGATACCCATGACATTCTTCAAAGAAATTGACCAACTACTCCTGAAATTTGTATGGAACAATAAAAACCCAAGGATAGCTAAAGCAATCCTTGGGAAAAAGAAGATGGGAGGCATCACCTTTCCCAACTTCAAACTGTACTACAAGGCAGTATTAATTAAAACAGCATGGTATTGGAATAAAAACAGACCTGTGGACCTATGGAATAGAATTGAGTATCCTGACACCCAACCTCAAACACATGATCATTTAATCTTTGATAAAGGTGCAACGAGTCCAAAATGGAGTAAGGGAAAGCCTTTTCAACAAGTGGTGTTGGGAAAACTGGGCAGCGACATGTAAAAAAAATGAATTTGGACCTGTGTCTAACACCATGCACAAAATATCAGATCAAAATGGATTAGAGATCTGAATATCAGACTTGAATCCATAAAGTACATTGAAGAAAATATAGGAAAAACCCTCCACGACATTGAAGCTAAAGGCATCTTCAAAGGAGAAACATCACTAAAAAAGCAACTAGAAGAAAAGATAAACATATGGGACTACCTGAGACTAAAAAGCTTCTGCACCTCAAAAGAAACAGTGACTAAGATACAAAAGCAGTCCACAGAATGGGAAAGAATATTCACCCAATACACATCTGATAAGGGGTTAATATCCAGGATATATCAGGCACTGGTAGAACTTTACAAGAAGAAAACAAACAACCCCATCAAAAAATGGGGAGAAGAAATGAACAGAAACTTCACCAAGGAAGAAATTCGAACGGCCAAAAAAAAATATGAACAAATGCTCATCATCACTAATCATCAGAGAGATGCAAATAAAAACAACAATGAGATACCACTTTACACCACAGAGACTGGCACATATTCAAAAGAGCAAGGACAACAAGTGCTGGCGTGGATGTGGGGAAAAGGGGACACTCACCCATTGTTGGTGGGAATGCCGGCTGGTACAGCCTTTCTGGAAAACAATGTGGACTTTCCTCCAACGACTAGAAATTGAACTCCCATTTGACCCAGCCATACCACTCCTGGGAATCTACTCTGGGAAACCAAAAATACGCAGCGGAAACACCATCCCTACTTTTATGTTCATAGCAGCATTGTTCACAATAGCCAGAATCTGGAAGCAACCAGAGTGCCCGAGAATCGAAGCTTTGGTACATCTACACAATGGAATACTATGCAGCTGCTATGAAAAATGAAGTCATAAAATTTGCCTATAAATGGATGTACATGGAGAAGATTATGTTGAGCGAAATTAGCCAGAAGGAGAGAGACAGATACAGAATGACTGCATTTATTTGCATGCAACATATATATATATATACATATTATGATACCAATATCCAAGGTCAAGTGAAACATATATCAGGAGGTCTTGTCAAAAGTGGAAATTATCACAAACATGTGGGATTCAGAGATTAGGTAAGACAGAAAATGGAACAGTGTGATTATAATTGTCGAGGGTACTAATGCCAACCTAGAACTGAGCATTAAATAGAGGCAAAAGGATACACATGCCAACCTCTTAATGTATGTTCTGTAATCCATAGTCTGGAGGGGAAGGAAAAAGAGAAAGAGAGAGAAAGGGAAAGAAATAAAGAAGCTGCCATGGAGGGGGCTGGGGAAGGGGGAGGGAACCGGGTACGTTGGTGGTGGGAGATGGGCACTGGTGGAGGGACGGGTGCTGGAACACTGTATGACCAAAACCCAAATATGAACTTTTTAATTGTATATCTTTTTATTTGTATATCTCACGGTGGTATAATAAAAATACTTAAAAAAATGTTTTTAGCTTTGCTTTTATAGAGCATTTTCCTATGTTTTTTACCTGTACCTTATAGATTCATGTCATAGAATGAGATCAATGGCTTTCCTTATGCAAATAATGAAAGAGAAGAGAGAAGCATTAAAGAAATGATCCCGTACACAATTGTGCCACAGAAAAACAAATACCTAGGAATCTGTTTGACTAAGGTTACTAAGAATCTGTACAAGCAAAACTACAAAATGTTGCTTCAAGATATAAATAGGACCTGAGAAAATGAAGATATATTCCCTACTCATGGATTCCGAGAATTAACATTGTCAAAATGGTAAGAGCTTTATACAGACTCAATAGAGTAACTATAAGGATTTTCATGACATTCTTCAAAGAAATTGAAACACTCCTGAAATTTGTATGGAATAATAAATTCCCATAAATAGCTAAAGCAATCCTTTGAAAAAAAAAGAAAGAAGGTATCACCACTTTCCCTACCTTCAAACTCTACTACAAAGTTGTAGTAATTAAAATGGCCTGGTATTGATATAGAGATACACCTGTAGACCTATGGAATAGAACTGAACATCCTGAAACACACTCACAAATACATGATCACTAAATTTTTGATGAACTAGCAAAAAATAATAAGTGGAGCAAAGAAAGTTTATTCAACAAAATGGTGCTGGGGAAAACTGTGCTTACATGTAAAAATATTTTTCATTTCAATTTTTTTTTATTAAACCACCGTGAAATATGCAATAACAATATGTTCATTTTGGGTTCAGTCATACAGTGTTGCAGCACTATATGAAATGTGCTTCACCAGTGCTCATTTCCCACCACCAATGTCCCCCTGATTCCCTCCCTCCCTCCCCCAGTCTGCCTCTATGGCAGGCACTTTGCCCTCTCGCTTTCTCTCTCTCTCACTCTTTCTCTCTTTTTCTTCCTTCTCTTACATATTGTGACTTGCAATATATACATTTAGAGGTTATCATATATATCCCTCTGCCTACATTCAATGGTCAATTCTAGGCTGGTATTATCAGTTCCAACAATTATTAGTACGATGTTTCTTTCTCTGTCTTACCTAACCTCTGACTCCCACATACTTGCAATAGATTCTACCCTCTGACAAGATCTGATCCATGTTTGTCTGGACTTGAATATTGGTATTATACTATTTTTTTTATATCCCGCAAATAAATACAGTGTGTCCTTTTCCTTCTGATTAATTTCACTGCTGTTTTTCCCATTTGGATAATTTCACTTAGCATAATCCTGTCCATGTTTATCCATTTATAGGCAAATTTCATAACTTCTTTTTTCCTAACAGTTGCATATTATTCCATTGTGTAGATGTACCACAGTTTCTCTATCCAATCTTCTGTTCTTGGGCATTCTGGTTGTTTTCAGAATCTGCCCTATTGTGAATAGCATTACAATGAATTTATCTTTCTTTCTATTGCCTGTTGCCACAAGAAAATATACAATATTATATAGATTCTATATTATATAAAATGAAAATTCTAAAGCTTTACCTGAGTATTTGAAATAGTCACTATGGAATCAAGTTCTTTTATTGCACAACAATCTGTTATTAATAACAGAGAAAGGGTAATACATAAATAGAAGAACATATAAGTATTATGAGCCTTTCTGGGCAAGAATGGCAGATCTCTGTCTATGGTACAGGGGTAAGGAGCAGAAGAAACTTTTAGAAACCATTTTAGTATTTGAAATTATTCATTTGAAACTCAACTCAGTTATTTTTGAGTTCTAGGTTTACATCTAAAATATTAGGTGACCAGAGTGCCCGAGACTCGATTTCTGGATAAAAAGCTTTGGTACATCTATACAATGGAATACTATGCAGCTGTTAGGAAAAAATGAAGTTATAAAATTTGCCTATAAATGGATGGACATGGAGAAGATTATGTTGAGTGAAATTGGCCAGAAGGAGAGAGACAGATACAGAATGACTGCATTTACTTGCATGACATAAATATATATGTACATATTATGATACCAATGTCCAAGGTCAAGTGAAACATGTTTCAGGAGGTCTTGTCAAAGGTGGAAATTATCACAAATGTGTGGGAGTCAGAGGTTAGGTAAGACAGAAGATGGAACAGTGTGCTAACAATTGTTGAAAGTACTAATACCAACCTAGAACTGAGCATTAAATAGAGGTAAAAAGATACACATGACAACCATTTAAAGTATGTTCTGTAATCCATATTCTGAAAGGGAAGGAATAAAGAAAGAGAGAGAACGGGTAAGAAATAAAGAACCTGCCATGGAGGAGGGCTGGGGAAGGGGGAGGTAACGGGTAGTTGGTGGTGGGAGATGGGCACTGGTGGCGGAATGGGTGCTGGAACACTGTATGACCAAAACCCAAATATGAACTTTTTTAATTGTATATCTTTGTAATTGTATATCTCACGGCGGTATAATTAAATACTTAAAAAATAAAATATTAGGGGGACCTGATAGTATGTTTCCAAAATATTAACTTTGAGGAATGTATGAACATGATGCATTAACTTTCCCTTTGTCCTCAGGAAACCCTTAATTATGAGTGGACTTTTTTTTTTTGCAGTTTCTCTAGTTCTCTTTATGGAGACTCATGTCCAATACCTTCTTGGTGTAGAAGCAGCAGTATTTTAAAGAAATCACATGCAACGTGAATATAGAAGAATTTAAAATTATTTCTGTTTCAGTATCTTGTAAAAACATGGGTGAGTTACAAACTCACCAAATCAGTATTTTTCTAGTAATAAAAATGCAATAACAAATATTTTCTTCCTAGTAGATATTACACATTTTAATTTTAATTGTGTATACTTTTTGTTCTATTTCATTCTGCTTTTTGGGTCACACATAGTAGGATTCAGGGGTATTCCAGGCTCAGTGCTTGGAGTTTGCTCTGAGGGGTCTCTAAGAGCTATGCAGGGGGTTGAATCCAAGTCTCCTGCAGGCAAAGCATGCACTCTAATTGTTTATAGCCAACTACTATGTGAAAGCATTTTAAAATTGTAAAACACTATAGACATAATGCAAATTTGCAGAGAAAAATGGATGCTTATGAAGTAGCATTTAAAGAATATAAAAGCACCAAGATAACCCTTTGTTAGGCATTCATAATTCTCATAATTCTTTTTCTCTAATTTCTGATCTAGAGAATTCTCATAATTCTATCATTTGACTTTAAGATATTAACTTCAGAGGACCCCAAATGGGAAAAAATTAGCTTATATTCCTGTTTTCCCCCATTAAATACTTATTGGAAGATAATGGAGAGGGGAAATAATTACTTCAGAAGAAGGGGTTGGTAAGATCTGAACCATGATTTATCAGCAACATGAACAGACATACATGGTGATGGGGTGTGAGAAGCAAGTGAAACCATAAACTAAAATGGGAAATGAAAGGATATATATAGTAATATATATCTCACTATATAAATACATATTTATATATGAATTCTATAAATAAATACACTATAAATGAATAGTTAGTTATTTAATTAGCTTGTTTTGAGGTAAGTGATTAGTTCTAACTCTGTAAAGGTTCATGTCATGTCTGGCATTACTCAGGGGACCTAGTGTGTCCAGTAATCAAACCCTGGCTAATTCCATGCAAGACAAAACCGATACATGTTAAACTATTTTTTTCTGACCCCAAAGGAAAGTCTATAGAACAACCAATGCCTTGATGAATATTGAAGTGCAGATGGTGTTTCTGCTGTATGTTTTTGGGTTCCTAGGATATATTCCCAGGAGTGGTATTGGGACATAGGGGAAGTTGGTGGTAGGAAATGGGCACTGGTGGAGGGATGGGTGCTTCAACATTGTACTACTGAAATGCAATCAATAAAGGCTTTCAAAATTATCTAACCCATAGTGATATAATTTTTTAAATGTAAATAAAAGCTAAAAAATTTTAAAAAAACAAAAGAAACAACTGCTCCCTTTACAGTTTAGCACAGAACCACTTTACAAAACTTTTTTTCCCAAGATTAAGTCCATTAATCTGGACAATACTCCACATAAAAGAGGCAGCATTGTACTGAGAGAGAGGATATTAGAGAGTGTTAGCGATAATCTAATTTTGGTTTGGAGATTCATAGACTGAATTTCCTCTGAATTGTGTCACCAACTGATGTAATATAACACATTTTTCAGCACAAAGTTCATGTTAGAATGAGCACTAGGTTTGAAAATCTTTTGGATCGCTCTTCTTTTCAGCACTCTACGATACCTTTGACTTTTCTGACTGTTGGAAACTTCAGTGGAGTCAGTGCTTGTCAGCAATCTCTTCTCTAAACAAAAGGCAAGACTGAATCTCTCCCAAATGTTCTAAATTGGACTTTTTAATAAATAAGAAATCCACTAAGAGTGGATAACCAGTCATTCTGATGTATTGTCTTTATGTCTATAAAGAAGACCATTCAGGAATTGCACCTAATCTATTATCTATATGAATATAGAATAGGGCTGGAATGATAGCCCAGTGGGTAGGGCACTTGACTTGCATGCCATCAACCTGGGTTTGATCCCCAGCATCCCATATGGTCCTCTGAACACTGCCAGGAGTAATTCCTGAGTCAGAGCCAGAATAATAACCCCTGAGTGTTGCGGGTGTGACCCAAAAAAGCAAAAGTGAATGAATGAATAAACAAACTAACAAAGCAAACAAATAAATACATATCTGGATATGGAAAACAAACAAACAGATAAATAAGTAGATAAAGAAATAGATTTCTGGATAGGAAAAATAAATAAATAAATAGGTATATACATGAATACATAAATATATAAATAAACATAGAATAATGAAAGTTAAGACGCCATATCCTCATCCTGCAAATAAGAAAACATACAGCAAAATTTTGTTTAAACCAAAAGTGTTTTGTTTTGTTTTGTTTTTTTTTTGCTTTTTGGGTCACACCGGCGGCGCTCAGGGGTTACTCCTGGCTCTGCACTCAGGAATTACTCCTGGCGGTGCTCAGGGGACCATATGGGATGCCGGGGATCGAACCCAGGCTGGCATGGGCCGGCTATATACAAGGCAAACGCCCTACCCTCTGGGCTATTGCTCCGGCCCCCTAAACCAAAAGTTTAAATGTGTGGCCTTTGTTAAAGGACACATAGGCAGTCTGCAGAAATTCATGACGGAATTGGGCTTAAGGTCATAATCCACGGGTCAGTGCAGTTAAACTTTTATACTAGTTCAACGGAAAAAAAATAAGACATAAAAAAGGGCTTGGAAAAAACAGACTTTTTCACATTTCAAAAGAGAATAAAAACAATCAACTATTTCATGATAGGTTGTCAAAATCTGCGCATGTTACTGATTCCCACACTCATAATCAGGCGTTTGCATGTACTCAATAACCTATTTTAGATAGAAATTGGATGAAATTCCCCAAGTTGCTCTTCTGTCGGTCCACTAGTATCATCAAATATTTTTAATCTCTTTTTCTGAACACAACTCATATATTCAACAGCTGGGAATAAATAGCAATATAAATCTCTATGTCTTGAAAACAGAAATAAAGTCTATACCTTTCAGATAACTTAATAACCTCTAGCATCGGTAATAAATATCCAGTTTTCTGTATAAATTACATTGGGTCTTGGATATTATCCTCAGCCCTTGCATATTTGTTTCATACAGCTCATCTCTAGATATACAAATTATGAAGAAGTGTTTTAGAATGTGATTAAATTACAATCAGAGAGAGGTGTGTGCTGACAACATTACTTTGTGAAGCATCTCTATGGTTTTTCTTGTTCTTTCCGAAACTTGCATTCATATAGTAACTGCTCCAGAATTTCTAAAAACACCTTTCAGAATGTACAAAAAATGACTGGTAATCTGCTCTATGTAGATTTTTTATTAATATATACAAATGCAGTCTTCACACAACTTGCATATGAGAACTGTAAAGAATGACAAGGAAAATCACCTTGTCACCTTGATGTGGAGTCTACCCTGCCCTGGCAAGTGAGAGCCTCATATGCAATGGTTGAAAATTTTCATCAGCTATCCAGTCTTTGTAGAGATCTAGGGGCAGAAATAATTAAGGAAAAAATGCTAGCAATGGTTATGGTGCAGGCTAACCCATTGTTCAAATAGTGACCAAGTCTATGGCATGACCCATCTAATCATTGCATTTAAAGTTGTTTTTTACTGATTTTCACAATCATGCTTGGTCAGGATGCTTTTAATCAGTGTTCATTCCTCTGTGGCTTTATATCAGCAAGAAAAAAAAACATAGCATTGGCAAACTAAAGACGGTGGGTAAATCACCTTTTCTGACGTACTTTGACTAATTGAAATGGATATTTAGTTTGAAGTCAGTAGACTTAGACACTGACAGAATGAAAGCCCTGTTGGAAGAAGTAGTGAGGAGTACTGAGAAACTCATTCAGTGTTACATCAGCATTTTATTTTAATCAGAATGAATTCTTCAAAAAGCTCATATCTGATATGCAGAACAATAAATTTGCATCTGGCTGTACATAGACCCATAGATAAAAGAAAAATGCCCACTGCATAAGATACAATCTACCTTATCTCTGAAAATCTCTGTATCCTGAAGCAATAGATTTTATTATTTAAGAATCTCATTATAAATTTTGCTTGGATCACTGAATCCTTGACCTTTTTGTTGTTATTTTACAGAACAATATTAAGTTCAACATATGAATATTTTAGATAGTAAATAAAAAGTGCTTGAGAGAAAATTAAATCTGTGTCATATATGTGTACATCAATATACATTAAATTAAATTAAAGTCTGTCTTCTGATATTTTTTCTGCAGTTTTTTATAAGGTTATAATAATAAGCAAACCTGTACATAAAAACAAGACTTTTAACTTTGTAGATAGAATGTTAAAATAATATGTAAAAAGCTTTTGCTTGATGTACTTTGCCATGTTAAATTATCTTTCAGGTTTGCAACGTAACAGTAAATCTTTGCGGTGAAGGTCATACACGCAGCGCTGTTTGGCCAGATGAGGCACACTAAAGGAGCAGGCACACCAGGAGCTAATTGTAGGAGGTCCCTTAATATTCTATATTTTGGAATAAAATTCTAGAAAGGAAAGAGAAGCAGCTGTTTATTGCTTTTAAATAGTTATGTCTGGTACTAAAAACTGATGAAGTTTAAAAACAAAATTAAAACAATTTGTCTAACCTTAACCTGAGCCTAATTTTAAACCCAACCCACCTAAACCCTAATCCTAACTCTGAAAGTCTTAAATTGAACTATATATATATATATATATATATATGTATATATATATTATATATATATATATATATATATGTTAATCTGTATGTAAGATCACATTGAGTGTATAGTGTATATTCTGAGATCTAAATGTCACACAAAAGGGACATTCCTCTTCCCCAGATTATTTATACAGCAAAACTTTGCTTATCTACACGTTTAAGAACAAGTGCTTAATGGCAAATGTTACATTACTGTGTTCCTTCCTTCCTCCCCCTCCTCCCTCCCTCCTTCCTCTATCCCTCCCTCCCTCACTTCCTTCCTCACTCCCTCCCTCCCTCCTTCCTTCCTTCCTCCCTCCCTCCCTTGTTTCCTTCTTCCCCTCCCGCCCTCCCTTCCTTCCTCCCTCCTTCCCTCCCTCCTTTCCTCTCTCCTACCTTCCCTCCCTCCTTCCCTCCCTCCTTTCCTCTCTCCTACCTTCCCTCCCTCCTTCCCTCTCTCCTACCTTTCTTCCTTCCTTCCTTCCTCCCTTCCTTCCTCCCTCCTTCCCTCCCTCCTCTCCTCTCTCCTACCTTCCCTCCCTCCTTCCCTCTCTCCTTCCTTCCTTCCTTCCTTCCTTCCTTCCTTCCTTCCTTCCTTCCTTCCTTCCTTCCTTCCTTCCTTCCTTCCTTCCTTCCTTCCTTCCTTCCTTCCTTCCTTCCTTCCTTCCTTCCTTCCTTCCTTCCTTCCTTCCTTCCTTCTTCCATTTTTTTTTACTTCTTTTCAGTGCCGGGAATTCACTACTGACTTCTTCAAATCTCACAACCAAGGTTGGTGCTCAATCACTAAGCTGCTTCTTTTGCCTATCTTAAAAACATTATTGTGGTGGGATGCATCCAGCAGTTCTGGGATCTATTCCCAGAAATGCTTAGCAATGCTGGGAACCAAGGATTAACCACCTGATGAAAGCATGAAATCCAGTTCTTTGAGCCATTTCCAATGCTTAATTTGTTTCTTAGGAGAAGGTTGGAGTAAAAAAAAAAAAAACATAAAATCCATGTGAAGTTTCTTTATAGCTATGACCTATTTAATGTCCACTATGAATAGAGCTGAAACATTAATACTAGGATTATAAATATTCTGTTTCTATTAATTCATATTATTCATAGAAAACTCAGGTTCCTTTTGCTTTTCTTTGAAGCTATTCATTTCTCTTACTAGTGTGACAGTGCTTTAAGACAATTAACATGATTGCAATAGACTGATTAGTAGTATCATTTCAACAGCTTAAACAGATTGTCTTTTGATCCTAAATATCCGGAAAAAAGCCTACATTATGCTGAATTTTGATAAATATCATATATATTAATGGTTAATACCCTACTCCTTAGAGCCAGATAATCTTGTATTATAATTAGGTTTTTAAATGTATTAGCCATATAATCTTAGGCAGGATAAATAACCCATCTCTGACTAAGTTTTATTAACCATACACTGTTTATAAAAATAACTTCCTCTTTAGAAGTGCTATTGGGTTAAATGAGTAGTAATCATAAATTTATTAAAATAATACATAGTGGGACAGAGCTATAGCACAGAAGTTAAGGCACATATTGTGTATGCAGTTGACAGGGTTTTGATCATCGGCAACGTCTGATTTCCAGGCACAACAGGTATGGCTCTCGAGGGCTTCTAAGCAATACCAGGGATTCCTGGGAAACCTCTGGTACCTTAGAGTTCAAGCTGTGCTGTGTTTTCTGGCACTTGCATTGAGCCACCAGTCTGCTTTGCTAAGCATCACTGTGAGTGCTCCAGAGATCCTGAGAACCACCGAAACCCCCTACCACAAATAATAATACTTAGAATACCACTATTTTTTATGCAGAGAAATAAGGTGCAAACAAAATTATGCTGATCTATGAAGTTTTATTCATTTAGGCAAGGTCTTTTTTTTTTGTGATTCTTTTCTAGCTCCCAAACCGGAACTGAATTCAGTTTCTTAATAATCATATAGACTTAATAAAGATCAGTGTGATTTTTGATTCCTTAGAAGTCTGTTAGCATGATAGAAACAGTTTCAATATTTGGACAGTTTCCTCTAAAAATGGTTATGGCATGAACAATGACATGAAACAAAATGGCTTAAAAAAACAATGACAATTTCCTCTAAAAATGGTTATGACATGAATAGTTTCATTTTGTTTAGCTTGAATGGTGTTAAATACTTCTTGCAGTCCTACACGATCCCCAGAACAGGAATACATTTCATCCCAGTCAGCCAAATACTGGGAAATATAAACACCTAGAAGTGTTCTTGACACTATTGGTTTTAAAACACTGTACAAAGAACTTATACATTAATGGGTGATCAATTAAATATAAACAACAAATACAGGGAATGTTGTTCAATTAAACTATTTCTATTACAGTAATTATATTTGCATGTAGCTTATGAAGAAATAAGAGAGACTTATCAGTATCTTTCCAGGTTGCTCCATATGTGGTAAACATACACCTGGTTATGTACCATAATTCTAGACAGTAATAAAACCAGGATGTTAAAATTTCTAGCCAAAATTAATAATTCCCTCATCTAAAATTTTTTCCTGTTTATTTAGAATGACTCATTTTCCACTGATGTTTAAAATTGTTTTAGTCACTAATCTGTCCTCTATTTTTACAATTTCATAGATTTTGCTGTTGGGTATGATGAATATGAAACACACCACATGTTAACCTTAGGGAATATGTTTACTCTGTTTTTTAATATAATTTGCATATATCAGTAGTTTTCCCCTTATATTCCTGAGTACTATTCAGTGGCATAAACTTAATATAGTTGTGTCATGAACATAAAACAGTTGTTTGTTTAATCGATCACTCTTGTTTGTTTCCAGATTTTGATGATTATTAAAAAACTGCTCTGTTTATTCATGTATAAGTTTTTGTGAAGACACAGTCTTTTATTGGTGGAACTATATTTAGGAGTGCAATTACTGAAGCATATCATAGGAACATATTAAGTTTTTATGAAGCTGCCAAACTTTTCCAGGTTTCAAAAACCATATTGCATTTTGTTTGTCAATCTACGACTGATCCAGATTCTGCAAATTCCCACTGGAATTTAGTATTGTAATTTTTAATTTTTTTTTTATCATTTTGAAAAGATATAGATATCTCATAGTTTTTTAATTTGATTAGGGGTCAAACCAAGAAAATAATAGGTTTATTCTTGGGAAACAGTCCTTGTAGTATTCTGGGACTATATGGATTACCAGGGATATAACATGGCTTGGTCACATGCAAGGCAAATGCCTTAACCATTAAACTATTCTCTGGCTCTCTTATCGTTCCAATTTCACTTCACTCACAGTTAATGATAATAATTACATGTGCTTGTCATGAATATTTGTACATCTTTTACCAAACTTTATATTTGCAACCCATGTTCTGGTTGGGTTTTTGGGGTGTGTGTATGTGTCATTGTTTTCATTTTTTGAACCACATTCATCAGTGCTCAGGGATTACCCTCAGAGACTAAAAATGTGCTACAGATGGGCCAGGGTCAGTGGAGCCCAAGGCAAGCACCTTCACTTACATTACCTCCAGCCTGTTTATTATTATTTTTTGGAGGGGTGGAGGGGTGAGGGTTCTGACTGTTGACTTTTTTTTCTATACTCTAGTGTTGCAGAACAACTAAAAACCTAAAAGCCTCTGCATCTGCCCTGGATTGCTTCCCTGCAGGTCACTTTGTAGATGGGGGTAGTTTAAATGCTGCTCTCAGCTTCAGGAAAAGTTCATTGACATCTCAGTGTGACCTCCAGATGTGGAGGTGCCCACCCAGGGACGCCAGATGTTGGGGGAAGTCTCTGGGGTCCCCAACAGTGCCGGGAACTGAGTTTCCTTCTTCCTCTGAAGCGAGCAGGGAATGGATAAAAACTTAGGAATCCAATGCAGTTTTAAAAGGGCTTTACTAACACAGGTTCTGATATACAATCCAAGAGCAGAAAAAAACCCTCCGGATATTGGGTTCCCAGCTAGGCCCCAGCCAGGTGTAGGCCAAGATGGCTGCCACCACATGTTGAGGCCCAACAGAGAATGAAGAGGATGGAGAAGTAAAATGCCAAGGGAAACTGAAATGGCAAAAAAGGCCCTTCTTTCTTCTTGCAGCTTATTTTATAGCTAGAAATCCGCCCAAACTTCCCAGCCAGGCCCTTTCTGGGCTGGACCATCAAGAGATGAAAACAGGAAAACAGCTCTATAGAAATGTAGCAACTAGGGAGGCCTTCTGGATGTTTACACGGACACAGAGCTAATTCAAAGCCTCCTAGCAGAGCTGGGAGGAGCTGTAAGCTAAATAAAGCTTCCTTTGGCAGGGAGGGTCTAATGCCCTCAGGTAATTTCTCCCAGCACCTCACCTAATGTCTTGAGCCAAGATCTGCCTGGAAATGCCTTTATAGGGTAGAAAAAGGGGGTTTGAGATGGCATGCCAGAGACTATAGTAATGCCAGTTAAATATTTTTCCAAGCTTTCACAAGAGTCTCTTCTACTTCACGGTAGTTTTGTATTTTAGTTGCCTTTGAGTTATCAGGGAGCCATGCTTGCTTGCTTGAGGGCAAACAGAATTTCTCTCTGGGCTAATTACTTAGAGATCCAACGTGGCCAGGCAAATATGCTAGTAAGATCTAGCTAGTCCCACGATGATTGTGGTAGCATGAGAGAATATTTATACTAGCCAGTACAGAATACATGGTCAGATAAACTGCTACATTTAAACTACCCCCCCTATCTACGAAGTGACCTGTAGGAGGCAAGCCAGGGCAGATGCAGAGGCTTTTAGGCTTTTAGGTGCCCAGCAACACTCTAGAATTCATCGTTTTTGAATCTGTCATTTATAATGTTTCCTCTTTAGATTGCACCTGTTTTATTCACCTGTTTCTCAAGGACTTTTGCAGAGCAAAAGTCTTAATTTTTTGAAGTCTAACTAATTATATTTTAGCTTTTTTAATGAGTGATGCTTTTCTTCTCATGTTTAAGAACTCAAACTTGCCCCAGATTGCAAATTTTCCTCTGTTTTCTCTAGAAATTTAATACCATAATATTTTACACTTGAATTCATCATCAATTTTGCTTTGATCTCTGAATTTTATTAGACTTATATTAATCTTCTTGCCCTTGGATGTCCAAGCACCCATAACACTTTTTGAAAAGCTATCTTTTCCACTAAATCTCTCACACTCTTTGTTGAAGTATCTCTACATTTTTGAAAAGCTTTATTTCTGCTAAATTTATTTGCATAATTTTCTTGGGCATATCTATCTACACAGGATGGTATATCTGCATTATAATATATATATATATATAGTACATATTTAGAATATAGGTAAAAGGTGCATATAGATAAAATGGTTTTGTATGATACAGGTGTAGGTAAATAGATACAGACATAACTATAGATAGAAATAAGTTGGATATAGACTTAGGGTGTTAAGTGTGTGTATGCAGGTATACAAGTGAGTATGAATGTTTGCTAGAGATTAAATCCAAGCCTCATATGTGACTACTGAGTGTTCTCCTGCAGTATTGACCTCTCTACCAGTTGTTTATATTTGTATGGATTTTTTCTATGTTTTCTTTTTGTTCCACTCTATTTCACACAAAATACTAGGTTTTAATCACCCTAGCTACGCAGTAAATCTTTAAATTGACTGAACTAATTTACCCAATATTTTTCGTTTCAAAAACTCTTTAACTATCCTATTTCCTTTGCATGTTTACCTAGAGTTTTTAGCTATTCTATCTTCCTGAGATTTAAAAAAAATATGAAAATATAATTTTTAACAAATTAACTGTATTATGCTGAGTTTTCTAATCTATGAATTATAATTATGTATTTTTGGGGGCGGGCCGATAGCACAGCGGGTAGGGCATTTACCTTGCATGCGGCAAAACCGGGATGGATCCCCAGCATCCTATATGGTCTCCTGAGAACTGCCAGGAGTACTTCCTGAACGAAGAACCAGGAGTAACCCCTGAGCATCACTGGGTGTGACCCAAAGAGCAAAAAAAAAAAAAAAAACTATGTATTTTGAAAATTTATTTAAATTATTAAATTATTTTAAATTATTTGTAGTTTGAGCATGAAAATAGTAAACATGTTATACGCTAAATGTAAGCATGTTTGAGCAATTATAAATATGTTGTTACATGTTTAATTACATTTTACAAATAGAAATGTTAGCAAATAAAGGAAAAGTCAATAGTCAGCAACCTTTCTGAAATAATTCTAGTTAAATAATTCTTGTGGGTTTCCTCATTGTAATTGCTGATGTTTTGTATATTTATTGGATTTTGTACATATACAATCATACCATACTCTAATAAGGGACAGGTCCATTTCTTCCATTTTATCTATCTGACTTTAATTTCTGTCTCTTATTTATACTGCATCTCCTAGAACTTCTAACACTTACATAAGGGTTTGAAAGAGGGAACAGTGTGCTAATAATTGTCAAAAGTGATAATATCAGCCTAGAACTGAGCATTGAATATAAGCAAAAGGAGGGACATGATAACCTCTAAGTACATGTATTGCAATCCACAATCTGTAAGAGAAGGAAGAGAGAAAGAGAGAGAAAAAGAAAGAGAGAAGAGAAATAAAAAATAAACCTGTCTTAGAGGCAGGCTAGCAAAGGGGATTGAATCGGGGACATTGGTGGCGAAAATGGGCACTGGTGGAGGGATGGGTGGTTTAACGCTGTATGACTGAGACCCAAACATGAACATTTGTAATTGTATATCTCATGTTGGCATATAATAAAATATTTAAAAAAAAGAAAGAAGAAATCTGTATTTTATTCATAATCTTAGTGGAAGACAGCAAGTATGTTGTAGAATTTTTATATTATAGTTTTTTTATCATGTTATTAAAATTTTCTCTACATTTGTGCTTCTTACATTTTAAATTATGAATAGTTTTTAATTTGGGTCAATTTTAAAATCAATTTTTAAAAAATTTTTATTATACCACCGTGAAACATACAATTACAAAGGTGTTCATAGTTGCTTCTTGGTAATACAGTATACCAGCACCCATCCCTCCACCAGTGCCCCATTTCCACCACCAATATACCCCCCCCCCCTCCCGCCCACCCCCATGCTGCCTTAATAGCAGGTACCCCAGTTTTCCTCTCTCTTTCTCTCTCTGCCTCTCTCTCTGTCTCTGCATCTCTCTCCCTCTTATTAAAATCAATTTTATTATATTCTGTCAATATAGTGAATATTATTGATTGACCTTTTGCTCATATTCTTGAAAATGCTTTATATGTTATTGTGGCTCAATCTTTCCAATTTTTGTTTAATTCTTTGTAAAATTCCATTTGCTAATAGTTCCTTAGAAGATTTTCATCTATCATCATTAAGGATATTGACCTGGGATTTTCAGTTATGGGGGCATACTATTTTTGTCTGATATTATATGAGGGTGATAGTATCTTAATAAGATGAATTAAGAATTATTCTTAGTTTATGGAAGTGATCACATAAAATTAGTATAAATTTTCTTTAAACATTTGGCAGAATTTGCTATGTGACCATCTGGTACCAAATATTATGTTACTGAAACTTTCAAAAGTTGTTAATTAAATGTTCTTACTTCTTGTTGGAGAGCTGAGGTAGATTAGAAAGATTTGTTCCATTTCATCTAAGTTGTGATATTCATAAGGATAAATTTAATTTGCAATTCCTTTATGTGCTATGTCTGTAATAATACCTGCAATATTTGTATGAGTAGTCCCTATGTTATTTCTGATATTAACCCCGTCAATCTTGCCAGAAGTTTGCAAATTTTATTGTTCTCTTAAAAACTTGACTGTTGGTTCTATTGATTTTTCTCTATTGCTTTTTTGTTCAATTTCATTGACTTACACATTTTTCCTATACAATTTCCTGCCTTCCACATGCTTTTAAATTATTTGCTTCTCTTAGGTTCTTGGGATCATACCAATTTTTAATGGTCTTCCTCTTTATATATATATATATATATATATATATATATATATATATATATATCCATTTCAATGGTGTTTCATATTACACTTGATCTTCTATTTTATTTCCATTAGGTTGAACACATTGAAAATTTTTCTCTTGAGGCATATTTTTTTGGAATATGAATTATTCAGACATTTCCAAGTGATTGGAGATCTATTATCTTTTAATTTTTTAATATCTGGCTTTTTGCCCTTGTTTATAGAGAAGACATATGTATAGTCAATATTTTTAAAAGTCTGATATTTGTTTCACTACTAGGACATCTACTTAGTGGCCAGCAGGAGGTAATACTAGGCAAGATGCAGAGGCTCTGGGTGGCCAGTGTACTGCAACAAGGAAGTATGATAACTATTCAGATTAGTTTCTGTTCACTGTGGTATGCATTTAAAACGGTCAGTTTTTTTGTGGTTTGCTAGCACTTTTAATTTTCGGTGCTGAATAAGACATTGTTTGTCTGTACCATGGTTTATATATATATATATATATATATGTATATATATATGTATATATATATATATATATATCCATTCACATATGTAGGCTATTTGGCTTCTTCCAAATTATGGCAATCTTGAATGATGCAGCAGTTAACATCTTTGTATAATTTTTACAGGGATATCAGTTTTTATCACCTTTGTGTAATTACCATGGAACAATGTTGCTAGATTTTACGCTAAGGGAATCTGTCTTTCCAAGTAACCTTCTCAACAGAAACATATAAAAACTGTGTTTGTCCACCAGTATTTTCTTCAGTATATGGTAAAATATGTTATAGCATTTGGTTTTATATTCTGAGTTTGGATATTCTGATATGTGGTAGTATATTGTATTTTGATTTTCATCTCCTTGATGACATGTGCTGTGAATTCTTTTCTCGAATGCTTTTTTCTTTTTAGGGTCACACCTGGCAATATTCAAGTTTACTTCTGGGCCTCTTCACACAGGAATTACTCCTGGCAATGCTTGGGGGGACCATAAGGGATACTGGGGGATTGAACCTGGGTCAGTTGCATGCAAGGCAAATGCCCTACGCATTGTGCTATCGCACTGGCCCCTCACATGCTTTTACAATATGGTGAGATAACTATTGAAATCATTGATCCTATTTTAATTTAAGCTTGATTGCTTTTATATTGTTGAATCTTAGATATCTCAATCAAGCAAGTCTTACAGTATTTTCTAGTCTTTATTTTTCTTTCCCATTCGCAGTAAAATTTCAGAGAGCAGAATTTTTTATTTTGATAGAGTTCACTTGGTGTAGGTGTGGCTACTGTGTGCAGCTGCATGAGCAGGTGCAGACAGGAAACAGACTTGTTTTCACCCAGGACTCTGCCCCATGGGCTCTGGATGGTTGACGGTCTGACAGAAAAGAATCGTCCCCCTGGGATGAACCCAGAGCCATGGCAGAGCCTGGCAAGCTACCTGTGGTGTATTGGATATGCCAAAAATTGTAAAAACAATGGACCTGATTCCCAAAGAATGGAGGTTACTGGAGCCTGCTCAAACAAATTGATGAACAACGGGAAGATAAGTAACTAGGACATATATTTTTTTTTATTTTATTTTATTTTATTTTTGTAATTTTCCAGGATTACAATGTTATTTAACTTCAGTAATGTTTTCATATGCCTATATGTACGTAGTTGCCACTGTTCCCACTACCAAAGTGTCAGTGACATCTCGCTGGCAAAAAAGACCCACCCCACCTCCCCTTTCCCTCTTTTAATCACAATAGTTTACACTGAAACTTGGGGAGGTAGTTTTATTGAATCTTAGACCTTATTTATCTTAGAACTTTATTTCATAATTCAGATATATGTGTATCATATAAATATATGTGTTATCTTCCACATATGTTAATTTTCTCTACATGACTTGACAATGTTAATTTTCTCTTCTTGACTAAGTCTTCTGGGTTGATACTGTTGTTGAATTTTCTTTAATCTTGCTGATTTTTACTATTTTAGTTTATCATTTATTAAAAAGCGAAGCTCAGTTCATTACATAATATGCTTCTTTGAAGTGTGTCCTAAAATTTATAAAAATTTACTGGTGCCACCATTTTACCAACTCAAACTGGAATAAAGAAGCTTTTATCATTTATGTGTGGATGTCCTAAATATTTTCTCTATATGCATTTATAAATGCATGAAACATAGGTAGTAACTTTTATTTTAACTTCCAAATATAATTTAGAAAATTATAAAAATTAAAGTATTACATATTTAATTATATATTTGGTTTATTATATAAATGTTTTTTTCTTAATCTGAAATTTATTTTCTGAAAGATTTTTATTTCCATTAGTTTACATTTTTTTTCATTATTGTTACCAGGTACTCATGGTACAGCTGGTAAAATGCTTATCTTGCACCAGCAGACCCTGGTCTGATCCCTGACATCATATTTGGCCTTGCAAACCCACCAGGAGTGATTCCTGAGAGTAGAGAAAGGAATAAGCACTAGTTAGCAGGTACAGTCATAAAAAATTGACATTTTTACTTTTACATTATCTTAACTATTTCTTAAATGATATTAATAATAAATAGTCTTAATTTTCTTCAATTCAAACTGATGTCTGGATGTGTTTTTCCTTTTTGAGATTTTCACTAGATGTAGCGTGTAAAACATTTAGTGGGGGGCAGAGGCCTATTGACTCTATGGGACTTACTCCTGACTTTGTGGTCAGGGATCAAACCTAGTGGTGATCAGAGTGCCATGTTTGGTACCATAGAGTTAAATAAGGGTTGACTGCATGAAAGACAAAGGCCTTAACTCAACTATCTATTTGGTCCTAGAGTTCTCTTGCTTTCAGCACTTGAGAGTTTGTATCTTTGATGGTTTTAATAAATTCACTGCCATCAGAGAACACATCAGAATTAAATCAGCCCTAGAGAATATATTTATTGAGTATCTTTAGCCTCAAGAGCTTTGAAGAAATGATTTTCAATTGCTTAAGCAGACCATATTGTAATTTTTGTTAAGAAAGCTGTACCCATTACAGATCATCATTTACAGTCAACTCAAGATTTTATTTCTTTTTTATGAGCACACAATTATGTGCTATTTTTAATTGAATCATACAGTCTGTAACATGTTTGTTATAGTATAAGATTCTGGATATTATTTAAAGTTTCTGCTTTAGCTCTGACCTACTGGCACTATTCTAGTAGGATATAAGGAAGAATAATCATTACTGTCTACTCCAGAGTGTTCCTGCAGACAGGTTAATGTTTAGTCAAAGTGGTTGAAAAC
>JAJIBD010014173.1:0-55044 GCA_021461705.1 Cryptotis parvus
CTGCCTTCTTTCAATACAATCCAAGGTCAGGAGAACCCCAAGCTTCCAATTCCTAGCCAGACCCACACCACTATCTTGGGTCAGGATCCTAAGCCAAGATGGCTGCTGGACTCCAACTATATGCACCAGTCAGAGGTCAGACACAAACTGGAAGAAAATTGCCCCTTCTTCCTCCTTGCATCTTTGATCCCCAGAAGTCTGTGAGGGCTTTTAGCCAGCCCATAGTGGACTGGGCTTTTAGAGACAAAGGCCAAGTATCTTCTTTAAGAGTTCAGGCCCCACCTTTCTGCAGTGGGCCCAAAAGACAGTATACAAATGCGTATCTTTAGGTGAGCTCCTGGCGCACGCTTAACAAATGCTAATATGCCAGAGCCAAGATTTCCTCTTACAAGCTTTCCTACAAAGACACTTGTAGAGATTGGGGAGGGCACCTGAGATGAAATTGTTCTCAGGATTTAATTTATAGAGAATAGTATTAATGCTTTTTTACCATGAATATATATCTTGACCTTGCCAGTGAATCTCTCAACCTCCACTAAGGTCCAGAATCTGTCAGAATAACATTGTTTACTTTGCCTTTATTATTACAGACCCATGTTCATTTGCCTGAAGGCAAACTGGCATGTTGCTTTGACCAAGCAGGATTATTTACAATGGTGGATCCAAACATCCCAAAGTGATCTCTTGGAAAAACTAACGTGTGTGCCCCATTGGACTATGGGGTTAAGAGAAATGCACTGAAATTATCAAGACCCATGAAAAGAATATTCTCCATATAAAGTTATAATCCTGCCACCAAACTACCAGCGTGACCTGCAGCAGACAGCTCCAGGCAAAATGCAGAGACTCTGGACAGTTGGGACCAGAAGCTCATTAGGGCATGTACTCCAAAGACTTGTATATTCCCAAATTTTAAATATTATTTAGCACACAGAAGAGAGTTACTAAAAGTAGTTAAGTAAATGAATATTGATTACAATTTATTTTAAAAAATGTTTTCCTACTGGCGCTGCCCTTATAACTGTATCTTTATTCTTCTTCTTTTATTAAATATCTAGGTGATGATCACCTATTACAAAGTCTAACAAAATTTAGTGAAAAAATAACAAGTTTGAAGAACGGAAAAGGTAAAATTCTGATTCAAAGAGGTTTACTTAAAATATTTAAATGTTTTAGGGTAACAATATGTCAATTTAATTTCATTTATACTAGTAACTGCACCATAATATTGAGTATGAAGAGTTGGAGAGATTGTAAATGTTAAATAATAATTATCATTATTAGTGAGTATTTATTTGCACCATGTTTCACAATACTGTCAGTGACAGGTTTTCATGAGTGTAACATTCCCAACCCCACACCCTACCCTAGAATGTCGCTTCCCCCCTATGACTAGGGCCCCCCTCCTCTCTACCCCTTCTATCCACTTTTTTCCCCACGTTAAACTATTAAGCCTGAAGCAGCTCCATGCTCAGTTATCACGTTTGGGGAGCAGGAATAAATCCTTGGTTTAGGCAAGCCAGTGAGACTTTGAGTATTGGTGCACAAGCCTAGGCTTTAGCCTAGAGCTGACTTTGTCCTGTTCTGCTTTAAAACAAATTGGGAATGGATGGGAACAGTTCTTATGAGAGCAGGCACTGGGCACATCCTTCAGAAAACAGAGACATTGTGAGAGACCCTTGAGAGAAAAGTCACTGCTAAGATACAGTTGACTACAGAGTTTTATCTCTTAAGAGTTTTGTCACAGAAATGAGTCCAGAGAGCCTGGGGGAGTGAAGAGGTTGTTATGGCCCTGACCACTGACTGCAGAGCAGCAGAACTACAACCTAGACAGGGCAGCAGCTTGCCATGATCCGGCTGCTACCAGAGAAACCTGCTAGGAGAGTCCAGACACAGCGCGGTATGCAGGGATGGAGAGAATGTGCCCAACTCCCTGTCTCACAGCTGGTCTCTTCCTTTCCTCCGTCTCAACTTCTGGAGCCAGACCCTGAATTGTGATATCACCTATAAGCGGATATTCCTAGCGTCTGGTCCTCCCAAGGATGACCTGAAGTTCCACAAGCAGTATAAAGAGGGCAGAACCTACAAGAGGGACCCTCAAGGCCAGAGACTAAAGGGATACAATTGGCATAGAAACAGCAGGATCTCATGGGACAAAATCCAGTTTCCAGACATACCTCAATGCCCACCTTTGGTAGCACAGATAACTTGGGCTCTGTTGCCTTTGGTCATAAATAAACATTAGTCCAGAAACAACAAAAGCATTTATTTCTAGAGAAGAAAAATAAAAGCAAGCATTCCCGTAAGGTATTTATCTAGTTAGTTTTAGGCATTTTTAAAAATAATACCTTCTTTAATTATTTAAAGGTCTATGAACAAAAAAAAACTGGCTATAGAGACAAAAAAAAAGTGGTTTGGGGTGGATACAACCTTACCTGTAAAGAGCAACAAGTATCTTGACATAAAAGGATCCCAAATGGCTTTTTAACAAAAATGCCAACTCATAGCACAACTCTTAGCCTACTAAAATATAAAAGGCCTTAACCTCCTGTCTTGTGCAGAACTGTTAACTCACAAACCTGACTACAAAACCATCACCCACCCTCCAGCCCAAAAGTGGTAACACACCGATCTGGAAGTTGATGCCCAGTTTCCCTTATCCTCAAGAGGCTAGGAACTTCCTTGTAAGCAGAGACTATGACTCTCCAAGACAGTTTCCCAAAACGGTAGAAAAGGGTAAGGACCTTATTCCTGAAAAGTAACTGCACTTTTCAATTAAGGGGCCTCCTGCATTCTGATATCACCTGGCACTCCTGGCATCAACTATCCTGAATTTTCTTTACAACAGGGACTAAAACCAGCACCTCTGACTTCTCAGGACTCTGGTCTCCAGCTGTGCAACCCTAGTTCTAAGGTGATTAATCCCTCTCCTTTCAGTAACTTGACTCTTAATCTAAAAGTCTGGTGTCTTAATACATTCCAACACAATATTCATTGAAAAAAAGCACAAAGCCAGAATTCCCTGGAGTCTAATCCAAGGGTTCCTGATTCTTTAGTAGTAAAGGAGAGATTTAAATCAAGGTCAATTGACTAAAGGGTTTAAAATCAAACTCTCCCTTGTGGTGCTTCTCAAAAGAGCACTTGGAGGAAATAGACAACTTAGTTCTATTTACTAACAAGACTTTTAATATTTTTTATAGAAATCGGAAACTAAACAATTGGCTCCCACTTCACTGAAGTCTAGACAATTAAACACATACCCATGTCATTTGAAGTTTGAAGGTTGATATCTGTTCTTTCTAAACAATTATAGACCTCATTCCCATGACCTGATGGAATGGTTTGAGACTGTTCCTGGAGCAAGCAGATGCCCTTGGGCTCTACTAGCATGAGACAGGACATGTGGACATACTGGTGCCCACTCGAGCAAATCAATGATGAACGGGAAGACAGTGATACAGTGATAGGTTACAGGATGTAAGAGCTGTAATAGTTCTTTTGTTACTATTCTGAGATGCTTAGTTCTTAAAACCAGAAAGATAACAAGTCACATGTAATTTAAATTCTTTATCATAACACTGGGAAAAATCCATGTGCTAAGAACCTGGGAAAAACCAACTAATGTTAGTAGGAGAGAGTACCATCAGATTCTATCCTTCTCTGCATGCCTGTAAGCCCAAGACTTTGGACATTAGAAAAGAATGCGTCATTCTCTGGAGGGACAAAAAAAGCAAAGCTCCAATGGGGAGCACTCATTTCTATGGTAGGAATGCCAATGCCCCTGGGTTAGGGTAGCAATAAACAGGGTTGAATGCATCCAAGGCATATGCTCCTTGACATTAGAAAGTAATGTCACTTGAAAGATGTTTATTGGATTGGCCTCTAAAACAGACAAAAGCCCAATCGCATAGCTGATGAAAAAAATTAGCTTGCTACTAAACATTAAATGGATCAATAATCTATTAACTTTAACCTTGTTAGCAGGAGCTTGTAGTGCAGTAGCGTGACCTGCCTTTTTAAACAAGTGCTTTGCAATGTCTATGTTGGACTGAAATCATTTTCCTTTTTCCATTTTTAGCCCTGGTATACTTAATACTACAGAATAACTCAAAATGACGTTTTCTCTCTTTCAAAAAATTGTTCACCTTCAAGCCCTTTCAATATCATTACATATGTACAATTATATTCAGCTAATAATAGCATGATTTTTATTTTATGGTCATAAACCAGAGAAGAAACTCAAACAATAATTGGTAAATCTCAAGAGTCAAGATGAAATACTATGTAGCCTTAGGCAATACATTATCTTTGCAGAGTCATCTTATTAATGTAAATATTCCAATTCATCCTCACTTACATGTAAGGGCAAGGAAAAAAAAACAGTGAGTTCCAGGATATGCATGCAGAAAAAATTATGGAGGAGAACTAGGAAGGAAATGGGACTAGGCTAATAAAGAGATTTGGGTAAAATTTTCATTTCCATACAAGTTAAAAGATACTTTAATAAAATAAATATATGTTTAGTGGAGGGTGGAAAAGTAACCTTGACTCTTCCTGCCACTCTGCTCCCTCCTATGTCAATCTCGTCCAAGATGGAGAACAAAGAAAGCCCCTGTATAGGCGAAAGCAGATCATGTAAGCAAGAACCACTAAGCGAGTAGCTTGGCTTTTTATGAGGACCCATTTACATATGGCATCTAATTAAAGAAATCAGTGGGATTTTTCTTTTGATATTTGAAACTATTTTGAAAAACAAGCAAATTGTGTACCCTATAAATATTTTTAAATTAAGAAGAAAAGCCATGTATGCATGAAACACATCTAGATAATAGTCTATCACTTACTATCACACAAATCTATTATAAAAATACAGGTCTATTTAAAAAAGTTAAAATTTCTGGAGCTAAAGAGATAGTACAGAGGTTGAGTTCCTTGCCTTGTAAATAACTGAACCAGGTTTTATCTCCAGCACAGTATAGGATCTTCTGAGCACTGCCAGAAGTGAACCCTGAGCAGAGAGTCAGAAATATGCCCTGAGCACTGTCAGGTGTGGCCCAACCCTCCCTCTCAAAGAACATTAAATCATGGGGCTAGGGAGTCAGTTCAGAGATTAGGGCACATGATTCGCATGTGTGGGACACTCAGCATCAGATGTCCCAGGTATCACTGGATATAGCCCTGAGTATCTATGAGCACTCGTTAGGGAGTCCTGGCTGTCTGCAGCACCAAAAAGCCTGAGAAGCAGGAAGGCGAGAAAGAAGCCACCAGTGAATTCTAAGGGAAATATACAATGAAGGTGCAATATGAAAAAGAAGTCCCTGTTGCCAGCCACCAATTCCAGATCCAGGACACCATCCAAATCCCAAGGCTGGATACCCCCAGGATATATGGAGCAGAATAAAAGCCTGATAGGACTAAATGTAGACCACTTCCATTCAAAGTCATTTTCTCTGTGAAGACCCATGATAAAGGACTTTAAAGTGTATCTGAAGTCCCCAAACTGGGCAATTTCGGATAAGCCTTAAATTCAGCTTTACCAAGGAGTTCTGAGAACTCCATTCTGGAACAGATTGCACCCCAGTTAAACCATGAGCAGTTCTTTCTTTTTACTTCATAGTCTCCACTGTTGTGTCCCTACACCTTCTACTCTGGATGTGCAACTTTCTCCCTTTACTTTTTAACACACTCTGACTGCTAATGCCTATGTCCCTCCTTGAATACTGAATTCATTTCATGTACCTTACAAGACTTCCAGCCCTCTCTCTCCTCTCTACTATTTCTGGAAAAAGAATTTTTAACTTTTTTTGTCTTCTCCAGAAATTCTGATCTACATCATAAGAGCCAAAGCCAGGTGGAGATTGGAACTGACAATCTAGATCTCCCCAGGTTCACACCTGTCCACCAATAACAAATTAATTCCTGTAATTCATAATTAGCAAATATTAAAATAACTGTACCAGGAGCTATTGCCCTTCTGGAGCTACTAATTAACAAGGCAAGGGATATGGGTCACTACTTCAGGGATCACTGCAAAATACCTGTGACAGTTGCAACCCACGCTATCGGATTGTAATCCCCTGACTCTAAACAAATTATTCAGATTGGAAAATGTAAGTCCACCAGCTTTTAGTAAAATAACAGAGTGAGGAGATGGAATAGGTTGACAGGAAGTAATTCAGGAGCATAAGTGGACGTCTCAATCACCTGGAGGTTACTAAGAATGTAGGGGTATACACTAAAACCATAATTGTCAATTAATAGATAATAAGGGGTCTGGGTGGGAGGGAAAGACACTGGGCCTGAGATGACATAGGAAGCGGGGCCAGAGACAGGAGCATTTCAGTGGCTGGGATGTAGCTCTGGGTATCAATACCAGAAACATTACTGAGCTTCCAGTCTGTCCCAATTTCTGCCAGTTTCCTGTCATAGGGTGGGTAATAGTAGGAGAGCTGACACAGTAATGCAGCATGCTCTGTTTTGCTATCTGACCTTCCTTTCTCTTCCTCTTTATAGTCCATCATCGTTGAGCCCACTAGATCCTATCAAATGATGGTTTCCTTCTTTTTTATCTTTTGACTTTTCGAGTCACATCAGCTCCTGGCTTATTCCTGGCTCAGGGATTACTCCTGGCAGTGCTCAGGGAAAACCATAAATGTAGCAGGGGTCAAACCTGAGTCAGTTTTGTGCAAGGCAAATACCCAACCCAATGCACTATCACTCTAGCTCACAGTTCTGTTCTAATTGGATTATTAGCCCAAGCTTAGAGCAGAATATTCCCGCTATAGCTCCTTCATTTCCCTAAGTCTTTTCTCCCAAACCAACAAATCCTGGTTCAACAAACCATCTTCTTATTGGGACTTCAAATAATAAATAAATTAAATTAGTGACTACTAGATGTCTTTTGCTATCCTTAGACATCTCTTACTATTTTAATAGCATTGCAAGACTTCTGGTTACCAAAAAGTGTCTTAGTTTTATTTTCTGTATTTAGCACTAATCTCCTGAACAATTCTTCATTCAATCATCATCCTCAATATCTCCAGTTTCTGAAGCATGGCATCTGGATGAGTCATTCCAGATCTCACACTCTGGCACAACTGTTGAACTCAAGAAGGCAGCTTTCTTCTGTCGGTCCCAGGTGACGTGGAATGAGACTAAGAGGAATGTTCCTCTTCTCCAAATGGAATTTCTGAACTGAAGTGATCCACAACTGATTACTAGAAAATAATCCTGTAGTCAAGAGACAGAGAACAAATGCTCTTAGGAGCTTATTGAAAACTGTGATGATTCTGCCAAAATGAAATTTGGGTGTTTTTCAATGAATTTGATAGAGCTAAGTTGAATTTTAGTTTAATTTCTGCCCAAAATCAATCAAAAATAGTTTTCATGAACCTATTTTTTTAAATGTACAGTTTTATATTAGAAGCTTTGGCACACTACAAAAAAAGAAAACCACAATTTATGATCTCCAAGTCTTTACAAAACAATTTTGGAGAAATGCATACACACACACAAAAGTAGACATATACACATGTGTGCACTCACAGAAGTATATAGCATTCATTAAAGAAAGGCACTCAATATTCCATAAAATAATAGTGGTCACCTTCTGGAAACCTAAGAGTCAACTGCATTACGAATGTGACGTTTTTTTGGCTTCCCAACAATTTTTTGAATTTTCACTTACTTATTTTGTCCACATTCACCACTAGAATATTGGACAGATCCAAGTCTATTTGACATCAAATCTGATGCTATTTCTACTAGGAACCAAACAAAGGAAAACAAAAATAAATGAAATATCTTGGCTTCCTTTTCATCTTGGATTTAATGTTTTGTGAAAGTACCTGTCTTAATATTTTTTTTAACTATGTTAGAGGGTTCCATGTACAGCCAAGGTGGAGAACAGAGCTACAGAGCTAATATAATAACCATTATTATGTGGCCAAATTCATATATATATATGAATCTATATAATATAAATATATAATATCACGATCTTCCCGTTCATCATCTATTTGCTAGAGGGCACCAGTAATATCTCCATATGTCCTGTCTCATGCTAGTAGAACCCAAAGGCATCTGCTTGCTCCAGGAACATAAAGAGCCTCAAACCATTATATTAGGTCATGGGAATGAACTAATATAAATGTTACTGGTATTTGACATATCAAATACAACATGAGCAGCTTGCCAGGCTTGCCGTACGGGTGGCATACTCTTGTAGTCACCTCTAAGTAAAGCATTTATTGATGAACCACGCAGCCGCTAGGCCGCGAGCAGACTGTGATAATCTGGTCTTCTGGGTGGAGTTGTGATGAGAGGGAAGTCCTCATGGAGTAGGGAGGTCTGGCTTGTTGTGAGGCTCTGCTGGAGTGGCAGACCAGGGCTAGAACCCACCTTGCCTCCCCGGGCACCTCCTGAACTGATGGGCACAGGGAGAGCAAGTAGCAGCTCTGCCCCATGTCTGAGAGTCTCTGGTTCAGCATACCTGGGCTGGATTGAAAAAAAAAAACTACTGCAGGGTGGGAGTTGATGATCAGGGCTATGATAGTCTGGTCTGCTGGATGGAGTTGTGACGAGGGAAGTCCGGTTGTGGGAAATGGCGGCCCCCATGGAGTAGGGGTCTGGCTTATTGTGAGGCTCTGCTGGAGTGGCAGACCAGGGCTAGAACCCACCTTGCCTCCCCGGGCACCTCCTGAGCGGCTGGGCACAGGGAGAGCAAGTAGCAGCTCTGCCCCATGTCTGAGAGTCTCAGACATGTCTCAGAATATATAATATACAGATATTATATGCATATATATAACATACATATATATTAGCAGCCAAACTGAGAATAAATGATTTTCCTGTCACTTGTCACTTGTCTTCCCATTGTTCATCAATTTGCTTGAGCGGGCACCAGTAACATCCCTATTTGTTGGGAATGAGGCCCATTATTGTTACTGTTTTGGGCATATCAAATATACCACGGGTAGCTTGTCAGGCTCTTTTCATAGCTTTGAGTTCATCCTAGGGGACCCAATCTTTTTCTATGTCAGACCATCAACCATCCAGGGACCATGGGGCAGAGCCCTGGGTATAGACAAACCTGTTACCCGCCTGCCACCTGCTGAAGCAGTCAGCACCACAGCCACACCTGCAATACCTCAAGGGGCAGGAAAATGATTTTCCTGATAAAAAAATATTTCCCCAATCACAAATATTTTGTTCTAAAGTCTTAATCTGACATCAACTTTGTAAAGAAAAAGTAAATGAATGTGACATTAGTATATACATATACAATTATTTTATGCTGGCTTGCATTGGATCTTCATATACATCATTTAAATACCACAAGAATTCTGGGACTGAAGTGATATTTCAGCAGGTATGGTGTTTGTCTTGCTTGCCACCGACCCAGGTTCAATTCCCAGGATATCATACAGTCCCCTGAGCTGCATGAGGAGTGATGTCTGAGCATAGAGCCAGGAGTAAGCCTTACTCTATGTGGCCCAAAAACCAAAAAATCGATTAATAAAAGAAATAAACATTATAAAAGTTTGAAAGTAGAAAGAAATATTCTATGGATCTTTTCTTCTACTTTGTTTATTTGCCAAGGCCTATGAAGAAAGAGTGAGGTGCTAGCATATTTTTGTGTTTTATTTTGTTTTTCTCAATGGTTTTGTCAGAGATTGAATCCAAGAAGGATCTCAGATGAGCAGGGCATGCTGGCACAATGTACCTATTCCTTGTGGAGAAAATTGAAACCCCAAGCTAACCACAGCACACCACCACCACACCAGTGACCCAGTAACTGACCTCTGTATTATGGCGATTCAGGCCACCTCCATGTCTTTGTAGCTCACTAATACCCAGGACCAACAACATACCTAAAAAAATATATAAAGGGAAAATTCAAAGCTTCTTGTTCGAAATGTTTGAGAAATTTCAAGACAGCAACAGCAAAGTATTAAACCAAATTATTAAATGCGCAGCCCCTCTGAGTGACTTCACAGGAGGTAACCCAAGAAGCTGACTGTGATGACACCACAGCAAATTAACCGTGAAATCAGTCATTCAAGGGGTTACTAATTGAACAAGGCAAAGGGTATGGATATATTCAAAGCAATCACTTCTCCAGGAAGCACTGCAAAAGTACCTGTGACAGATGCAATCCAAGCTGTATGATCGTAATCACCCTCCTCTAAGTAAATTATTCAGATTAGGAAATGCACGCCCATCAGCTTTCGGTGAAATAAGATAAACACATTTTCCCCTGAGTTACCTCCTGAACACATTAATATGTATTTTTTCCAAATGTTATGAATTGATATACTTCAAACCATGACAAGGTGAAGGCATCAGAAAGTTCATTCAAAAAAATAAATAAATAACAGGAAAACTCTTGCGCTCACTTGTAGCTTCCAGGAAACCAACTCTATTTGGCCTATGCTTCTAGCATATCCTTTCAGAATAAACAACTTCAAGAAGGCAGGTGCTTTCACAACAGAGCCAAGAGCTGAAATAAGAGCCTGACAGTGCTATCAACACACAGCAGATGTTTGCAGAGATGCTGAGTGCCGTGGCTTGAATTCCCAACTTAATGTGACCTTTCGGAAGGCAGAAAAGCACACTATTGTTCAGGAACTCTGTGGAATCCCAAAATTCACACTGAGGAGTTAACTGAGTATGAGGGTCCTTTGCATTCCCCCAGGAGGAAACAGGAAGAAAGCAGAACATTCACCTTCTGCTAGAAAATGACAATCTTATCAAGAACATTCTAGAAAGATCTTTAAAGCACAAATTGTACAAATGGAAGGTGTTAGAGATGGGAAAGCTCCTGAATCAGTAAAACAGAATTTTTTAATTTAAAAATCATTAAATGTGATGTAGCCAAAAAAAAGGAAAATAAAACATCTAAAGCAATCAGATAAGGTTAAGGCAAAGGTTCCACAAATGTCCAGTTTATTCCCTTTTAAAAAGGTGTTAATATATTGAAGTATCATTTTACAAAATCACATCATTTGAATGTGAATATAAGTGATTATTCAGTCAATCTGTATTTGAATCAGTATAGTATTTACTTAGTGCCTAGGTGACTTGATCATGGATTAAGTTCTTTCGATCTGAAATAACAGAAACAAACATAAGCAAATAGGAAAAACAAGAGGAAATAGTGGAATAACAAGGTCTTGGGAAGAGTGGCTACCAGGGCACCCCCAAAAAATCTTCTCAGAAGAACCTGGTATATCTTGCTCTTGAACTCAGGTAATAAAGTAACTTTATTTCTGCTAAAATGTTCAGTGCCGTTTACACAGGGAATATTCACACACTCTGAACTATATTAATTCAGTCATGTTATAGTCAGTGAATTTTTTTGATGAGTATTATTTGAGATTCATACACCCATAAATTTAAAAGTTCCAGAACTGACTTTTTAGTATAGAGCATAGGGTGCTTGCTTGTCTTGTACACAACTGACCCGGATTCAATCCCCTAATATCCCATATAGTCCCCTGAGCACCACCAGGAGAAATCCCTAAGCATCACTGTACATACTCTCCCCTCAAATAATAAAACATAAGAATAAAGGCTCCATAGATGTCTAAAAGACATGAAATATGAACACAAACAGAGAAGAGCATAGTCAACTTTCTTTCACTTGCCCGATTCATTGATAACAGACAAAAGACAACTTGGGTAAGTGCTTGAAACAAAAGAACCATATTTTGGGTGCATTACATCAGAGATTACTACATAGAAACAGTACAGTAATTTTCCCCATTTTTATCAAATCACCGTGAGATACACAGTTACCAAGTTGCTCATGATTGGGTTTCAATCACTCAATGTTCCAGAGGTTTTTCTGTTTGAAACACAACCATAGTCCAATTGGCATCCCTCCTCGTTAGATGGTTGAGATTTGGAAAGTTATAATATACCTGCTAATTTTCAGGTGGCACCATCATGTGTAGAAATAAATCCACTGTTCTCAACAGTCTTAAAAGGAGTATCTAATCTTTCTTCCCTTGGTAGCAAGTCCCTGAAGTAAAAGCATTTCAAGAAATCTCAAATATACATTCAATTCATCATGACTATATTAAACTCTTTCTATATTCTCATGATCATTCCTGAATATTGAGGTACATAGTGGTCTCTACCCTTTAGAAAGCATTTTAATATTATGCTTCCATTCATTGTATTAGCAACCTTTACTCAAACATAATTTATTTAACTTTTCTATGGACATTAATACCTTTAAGGATTATATATTTTCTGTCTGATATCTACCTACAGGAACCTTTTTTTATTGCATCACCAATAGAGTCAAGCAACCTTTACTCAAACATTAAAACCGTACATTTTATAGTTAAATATAAGAACAGAAGGTATGATTGTAAATAAGTATTTGTCCCAATTTTCTGGATGAGAAAATCTTAAGAGGCATAGGTAGATTGCCCAGAGTAACATCCTTCATCAGCCTCAAACTTGGTTAGAAAGAAACTTCGTCCGACTCCAGTTCTGAGCTCCCTGATGTACCCACTACTCTCTCTCTTTGTAATTCTTCCACCAGACGCCAGGAATGCTCACTTTCACAGTTCTTCTCCTACCCCTCTAATCTCCCTCTGTTCTTTTCTACCCACACTGTCAGGTAGGTTTAATGTTTTACCCTGAGTCTGGTGTTTCCCAAAGATTCTTACATTTTAACAGACATTAAGAATTTATTTCCCCAAAACTTTAAGCTCAAGTTTCTGTTAAACACAATATACTCACATTTCTCCAAAGCCTACTGGGAATCTCCATAAAGACATCTCTTTATCAAGCAGAAACTGTTGCAATTTGGATTCAACTTCTTTTAAAAGTTCCTCCTTCTAAGATTTTGGTTTAGTCTAAGGACATCTTCAAACAAAAGGAGAGGAAGGACCAGGGATGTTACTCAGTGGTAGATCACTTGTCTTTCATGTGTGAGGCCCTGGGTTTGATACCCTATACCAGGGGAGGGGCAGATAAACTTTAATTTTTCTCCATCTTCTCTCACCTAAACCTAAACCACTACAGTGAGGGATTCAAGAAAAGAGCATCATGGGCAACTTTTTTTAAGAGAACAACACTTTCCATCAATCGACTAAGGAGACCATTGCTTCTCCCCCCCCACTTCACCTTCCACCCCGGACAGGACCCTATTCTCCCTCACTTCTTGTCGTCTTCTCCTTTCCTTTTTCCTTCACATCTCCACCCCTTCCTGGATCATGAATCAGGATGTCATATAATCCCTGAATTAGTAAATTGTTGCTCACAGGACAAGAGTGGGAACCATAAGGTACAGAAAAGTACTGGGGAAATAGCAGCAGAGACAGAAGAAGGTGGGGGCAAAATGCCATAACCCATGGATACAGCAACCAAAGGTTATAAACTAGGTTATATTGTTGACAGTAGGTAGATATTGCTAAGGAAGGGAACAATTATAAATAATAGATTTTTTCCCAAACCACTTGAGTGATCCTTCATAGCCACATTTCACAGCCCTTTCAAGATCTTATTTCCTAAAACTAATTATATTATTTTAAATATCCACAGCCCAGTTATCAACTGTAAGAAATTACATTAATCCAATAAATTACTGAATCTATCATTCTACAGTGATTTTTCAATGACCTAATAATGTACTTTCAATGACTTTTTTTACTTACTTCTTGCAGATTCAAGTGGAAAGGTCAGTTCTTGCATTTAACTGTCATTACTTCCTAGTGTCCTTTAATCTGCAGTCTTTTCACATTGTCTTTTATTTTCTAAGAAATGTGTATGTCGTTATTCATTCCATTTAGTTTATTTTCAATATCTGTTCAGTTCTTTTCTTTAAAGTACTTTAACTTATTTTCATTTTTATCTTTAATACATTTTTATAAATTCATTATAACTATTATCCTTTAAGTTTTATAAACTACACTTTAATTGTAATTTAAATCTCTTATTTTTAGCATTGCCATACTGAAATAAACTACATTACCTCTCATTTTTAGGTGGCAAATTTTATGTTATTTTTTCTTACCAGTAGAAGAAAACACTGTCACATCTCATTTTAATTTTGCTTTGGGTCATTAATTAAAAGTCCTTATTTTCTCAGTGGTTGTTCTGTGAGTAAAATATATTTTTAATATGTGACAATTTATGTTTTAATAATATGATATCTTTCATGTGTAATATAAGAAACTTAAAAAAGTATATATTCATTTTTCCTTTATGTGTTCACTTTAATTCTACTTCTTGAATGCCACTTGTCATTTGCCTTCCTGTTGTTCACTGATTTACTCGAGCGGGCATCAGTAACGTCTCCATTCAATGGGAATGACGTCCATTATTGTTACTGTTTTTGACATATTGAATATACCACAGGTCGCTTGCCAGGCTCTATCATGGTTCTGGATTAAAAAAAAAAAGACTTGTAGAATAGGTTAATAATATATCATTATTTTCTTCCTATGAAACTAAAGGTATAAAAATGTATTTATACTTATTCAGATATTTATTTTACTAGCAATTTTTTTTCTTCCTCTGTAGATTCAAGTTTTCTCTAGTGCTTTTTTTTCATTCTGAAAAGTTTTAGGATAGATGTGTGACATAATATTCTTTTGGTCTTTATAGATCTAGTAATCTTTTAACTTTTTAGTTTTCATATGCTTCTCTCTCTAAAACTGTATCTTTTTGTAATTGTATGCGTGTGTTTATTCTGTGGAGACTGAAGCGGTCATCGAAGCCCTAGCCAAACAGGGCGTTCAAACCCAATACATCAAGATCTTCGTGAGCTGTGTTACGGATTCACCACCAGAATCTCATCATTCTACAAAGAAGCGATCATTGATGTCAAAAGAGGGGTTCGAGCAGGGTGATACCATTTCACCAAAACTCTTCAGCGCCACCCTCGAGAACATCATGAGACAATTAGAATGGGAAGGAATGGGAGTGAAGATAGATGGTCCGCAACTACACCACCTCTGCTTCGCTGATGACATCGTTCTAATAACACCAAACATTAGCCAAGTTGCACAAATGCTGGCTGACTTTGACCGAGAATGTGGAAAGATAGGTCTACAGCTGAATGTGAAGAAAACTATGTTCATGAAAAATGAACTAGTTCCTGAGGCCCCATTCACTCTCAATGGAACAAACATCTCTAAATGCAGCAGTTATGTGTACCTAGGTCGAGAAATCAACATGATGAACGACCTAAAACCTGAGCTGCGCAGGAGGAAGAGAGGGGCATAGAATGCCTTCAAAGGCATCGAAGAAATAGCTAAAAGGACAAAGAACCTCCGGCTCCGGGCACATCTCTTCAACTCCACCATTCTCCCTGCATTAACATACGCCTCAGAGACCTGGGCCCTATGAAAGCAGGATGAGAATGCTATTCGGTCTCCCAGAGAGGAATCGAAAGAGCTATGATTGGAATATCACGCCTCACTCAAGTGATAGAAGGAATCCGGAGTTCTGACCTCCGTCGCTATTACAGTATCAGGGATGCTGTCTCGTTTGCCAAGGCTTCGAAAATCAGATGGGTTGGACACGTAATGTGATTTGGAGACAACCGCTGGACTAGAGCGTTACTGACTGGATCCCAAGGGATGTCAAAAGATCATGTGGCCGCCCACCTACAAGATGGTCAGACTTCCTTGTTAAGACCCTGAAGGAATGGTTTGAGGCTCTTCATATTCCTGAATCGACCAGATGCCATTGGGCTACATTGGCACTTGATAGGGTCCAATGGAGATGTTACTGGCGCCCGCTTGAGCAAATCGATGAATAACGGGATTCAAGTGATCAAGTGATCAAGTGATGCGTGTGTTTGTGTCTATCTTGTAAAAAATGTTTTTGTGCTTCTGTGAAGTAATAGTATTATGTCTCTGTGCTGGAATATACATGTGTGTCAAGAGCATAAAAGTGTGCATAGAATCCTAGTCTCAAAAACAAATATTTGAATCTGTAGTGTGTGGCCCTTCATTGGAATTACACAACCACAGTCTCTCCACCTTGTGTCTCTTAGTCACTCTTATTTTTATCCTACACCAAATGAGCATGTGACAAAGAACCAACTTCAGTTTGACACAAAACTTCCTATGTTGCTTGTTTTGTGACACCAACCCTTGGTAAGCATAGGCCATTGTTTTTCTCTGCACATATTATAGGGTGCTTTAGTAGAAATACCAATGCCTACATTCTACTTGCAGAGATTGTAATTGCTATTCACTAGCCTGCTGTGAAATTTAAATAATAGAACATTGTAAAACATCCAGGTTATACCCATGCAAAGCCATGCTCACAAATGAATTTTTCAGGTAAATAAATAGTGGGCCTCAGTCATTCTCCCTAAAAAGCTGAAAACTAATTTTCCTGGCTGTGACAACAATATTATTAGTTGGAGAAGAGGGAAATGTTGAATAAATTTCCTAGCTATTGGAAAGGACAGCTTTGTCTCCTTTTTTGGATGAAGACACTCAGCCACAATAGACTCCATGAGTCAGCAGTCTCCACATTCACCCACAAAAATAACTGAGAAGAAATTGATCAAAGCCCAATCCGTCTCTCATCCTAGTAGCTTCTTTCCCTTTGCATATATGTCTGTCTAATTAAAAAGATGTAGTGCTAACTTAATTTCCCTATAAACTCATCACATTTACTGCAAATGTTTTGTAAACCAAAAGAGGATTTATTAGTATAATAAACCAAGTGCTTCATAAAAATTTAAATGCTTTTTTTGAGCATTCTTTACCAAGAAAAAATGTTAAAGGGAGAGAGTTATTTCCTCTGATGGAGTTATGTTCTAAAGACAAAAAAGAGTTCAAGAAACAAAAGAAAAAAGTCTCACATGCTTACACCCTGGGGGCACAGAATCACATTCCATAAAAGATGCTTTTGTGCAATTAGGAAAAAGGGACCCTTTCCAAAAAGTTCAGCTCCATTCACCCGAGAAGCATACATTCTTATTTAGCCTCTTACCTCTTAACTAAGGTGGGAAACTTCCAGAAGGTACTTTGGAAGTAGAAATAGAAATAAACTATTTCTCCACTTTAAATGTCTGCCTCTAGAGAAGTATCTAAGAATCATAAATTCTTCACTCAGGTGAGTAAATAGATTTGTATTTAAAATAGTAAAAAAAAATTGATTCCCAAAGAGTCCCTGGGAAGCATCATTGTATCTGAAAGTATCTGGGGCTCAGTAGGTGCTCACTGAATATTTGTTGAATGAATGAATTAGTAAAGTAATGAACCTATGCAGTCAATTCAGAAGACTCTATCAGTCACCGAAAGAACCATAAAATGTCTATGAGAATATTTTCTGAGCTATTCTCCTATGCATTAAAAATGCTCAAGGGATGGACTCAGGATAAGAAATTTGCCAATTTCCACCTCAATATGAGACACATGGAAATAATATGCAAGAAATTTTGTAACTTGAAAACCTTTATGGAAAAATATAAATAAAAAGAGATATGGGTTTGTATTATCTAGAAAAATTCAAGACAGAAAAATTAGGTCCAGAGCGATAGTTCAACAGATACTATCTTAGCACTGCTTGGGCCCCCCAAGCACTCCCAGGAGTCAACATTGAGAACCACCAGTTTCTCACCACGGCCAATGTTGATACTCCAAACCATATCCTGCCAACCCCCCAAAACTTCCCCCCCAAAAGAGAAAAAAGAAAATGAGAAGGAAAATTAAAGTCTTGCAGAATTTTAGTTAGGAATTTTTCCTGAGGACTCATCAGTTCAACCCTCCCAATTTGCTATTTTGTAGCTGAAAATCTGAAGCCAAGAAATGTAAAATGCATCCATGTCCTTAGGCAAATGGTGACTGATGTGACCTTAGCTTGTCTACTGTCACCCATGGACATGGAAAGACACTCATGTTCTCCCATGCCCTCTATCTCCTCTAGAATGTCATGAGCAAATTTGTCTAAAGATACAAGACAGTTTTTCTAATCCCACTAATCAATGTCAGAACTGTTACCTCTCAGGGTTTTTGCTTGCTTCTTCACCCAAATTTCTTGATAGCGCAATCAAATTTCTTGGCAGAAGAATTAAAACGAATTCCACCTTTTCTCCCAGTCCACTGTTTATAGCACGGATGAAATGGTCACAAGCACGATGTGAAACTTGTATTCAGCAAATGAGTGTGAGGTTACCCCACCTATCGTCTGACTAAAGGTGAGGAACAGCTGGTGAAGTGGGGTGGTGCCAGGTGCCTGAATGCTCTGAAGAAGTCAAATCTCCAAAGGATAGTTTGAGAGACAAAAATTGATAAGAAATGAACTTTATTTTCCTCTATAGGGCATTTTCCTAAACTGTCCTGTCACAATCATAAAGTTTCTGTCACATTTTTTCTTTTCCCCAAGTCAGTCTTTATTCAATATCTTTCAACAAACTGCTAACTCAATTCTGCTACTGAGTTAACTCAACAACTCTTTTATCTGTCCCAGAATTCCAGATATCTTGCACATCATACTCCCCCCTACCCGCCATGTACACATAGCTGCTTACATGTTGCAGCCCCTCACTGTTGTGGAATCTGTTTTTGAAAAGCCACAAGATTAGATCTTAAATTGGGAGGGAAAATGACCCAAATCACTGGCCCCTCAAAAGTATTACTATCTCATGATTAAAATACTTTATTGCAGCTCTAACTCCAATCATAAATCCCACCAGTTCTCTAATCATAACCTCATCAAATAGCCCAGAGTGTTCAAGTAAAACTACTGATTTGGGATTTGGGATTTGTAACTTTGCTAAGCAGCTCCACCATTTTCATACAAATCTAGTCTACATTTTGCTGGATGAAAAGGAAAAATCGAAAAAATCACAGATAGTAAAACATGGAACCGTGTTATTCTTACTAATAATCAGAAGATAAAAATTTAAATAGGAGGTCTTGACATGTTTATCATTGATACCCCATAAAAACATGTGATAATATGAGCAGATATATTACTGGCAGAACCAAAGTTGGTAGTTACTGTTTTTCAGAAATCACTGAAATATAAAAATATCACACTACTCATTTGAGTGAATGATTCATTGATTTTCACAAAACATAGTACAAAAGGAAAAGCAACTTATATACAAATCAAACCTTTATAGTCTTACTTTTAAATGTCCTACTTTCCTAATTAGAGAATTATTACACCATTATTTTATACATCAGCACAATGGGATGGTGTCTAATTGCTCTACATTGTGGTCATAGATATAAACCATTTCAGAGTTTTCTCATAATACAATGTGAAATTTCAAAACTAGGTTACTCCATCAGCCAAAAAGTTTTAAATAAGCATTCTAATTTTGTTTTAAGCCCCAAATTATATTGAAACACAAGTATGCAATCTATGGACACTAATAAAACCTAAATTAGTGGCAATCTAGCCCGAGATGTGGCACACAGTACAGAGAAATTTCCCTGGTTGCCATCACCAAGATCCAAACACCTCAATCTTCAGGGCTACTGGCCTCTTTGCCAGATCCTGGAGTGACAGCTGACTCTGGAATTTAGAGTAGTGTTCCCTCAGCTTCCTGTCTGCCAGGCAGAACTTGCCTCTTCCCATCTGTTGCAGAGAGTTTTGGTCTATGATGGATGTGCATGACTGCTCATGAGATTTGGGGGAATCTTGCAAAGTGTGTCACCCCTGGCATTTGCAGGGCCTGAAACATTCCGACAGAACAATGAGCTCTGAATACAACCAGTAGAGATGATTTACATTAGGGAAGAACTGAAAGAGAAGCAATGCATAAGCTTGTACGACATTCTTCTTTTATGCTTAATGTCCTATATTCCTGGATTACATATCTTATCAATATACAAAATATCTGTATTCATTTCCTAGGGCCCGCCATCACGAATAAGATGGCTTTAAAGAACAGAAATTTATTCTCTCATGGGCTAGAGGCCAGAAACTTGAAATTAAACTGTTGTTCAGAGTAATGCTCCTTCTGAAGGCTTCAGAAAAACATATTTCTTGCTTCTTGCCAGCTTCTTGTAAGTACTGGAAATCTTTTGCTATCCCTCAGCTTACCACTGGAACTCTAATCTCCACGTCTCTTATCACATAGTCTCTTTCTCCTTCCCTCTGAGCCTGTGTTCAGGGTACACTCCAATCTAGGGAGATTCCATCTAAATTTGCTCACATCTGCAAAGACTATTTCTAAAAAGGCTCATATCCAAGGTTTTTTTTTAGGCATGCATTTTAGGAACACACTAATCAGTCCAGTACAGTAGTTTAGGGATTTCTTTCTTTTGTTGAGTCTAATTTCAAGATTCTAAAATCAAAAATTGGTGCTTTCATTTCTTCATATTCCAAATATGTCTTTGATTCATGGAGCGTAAGGCTGAGCCCCTGCTAACTTTTAGTGAGCACTCGATCAAGAATTATATATAGAAAAAAAGGATGGGGGAAATAGTCATAGCTTCTGTTGTTTTTGTTTAAATGCCACAACCAGAGAGTCTCAAGGTTTATTACTGGATTAATCTCTGGTTTACTCAGAGATTATTCCTGACCATGCTCAAGGAGCCCTAAATTTGCCAGTGATCAAGCAAAATTTAAACAAATGCAGGCAAAATCCTGAACCCCTTTACTATCTTCCCAGTCTTAACGGAAACATACATAAATAGAAAATGCATAAAGGAATGAATCATCCTTCATGGAAATGACATTTAAATTTCTCTCAATTATAGAGATAATTTCTCCAACCTCCTCACAATCAATTCTAATGTTGTTGTCATCGTCATCATCATCATCATCTTCTCCTTCTTCTTCTTCATCATCATCATCATCATCAGAAACATCACACATAACTCTTCTCCTCAAGTGTATGATAGGAGTGTCTGCCTCATAAATGGAATCATAACAACAAAAAATATTCCATGAACATGAGCTCAAGTCCCATGACTCACATGCAAATTAACAGAAAGAAATTCACAAAATTGATAAAAGTTTTGTTGATTTCATAGTTACTTGCTTGTATTTCAAAAAGATAGGTAAGTGTGTAAGTATGATAAGAAGGTATATTAGGAAATATGGGCCAGAATGATAGTATATAGGGCAGGGAACTTGCCTTGAATGCTCACAACCAGGGTTTAACCCTGGCACCACACATGGAGCCCCAAGCCCACCAAGAATGATCTTTGAGCACAGATCCAAGAGTAAAAACCCTGAGCACCATTGGGTGTGACTCAAAAACCTCTAACAACAGAGAAATCTGTTGCACTATGATTACGTTTTGAAAACAAACATCCTTTTGTGGCTTTCTCTTGGCATTTCTCGCACAATCATGGAGGTGCTGAACCAGTTGGTTGTATTCTTTGTCAATGCCATCCATGATGGCATCTTCCCATGTTGCCACAATGGTGCCAAAGAGCTCCAAGCTGGTGGTTATTCTTGGAGTTCTCTTCTTAAACTTTGCAGCCCTTTCCCGTAAAGTAGAATTTTGCACAAAGGAGACAGTGGTCCGATCCTGTTTGGAATATTGGGAAGACAGCAACATCTGTCAGGCAAAAGCGTCGATTGAAGATGATGTGGTCAATTTTATTGTGGAACTGTCCACCAGGAGATTCCCATGTCTAACATTTTGATTCAGCCTTCTGGAACTATGGGTTACCATGAATGGTCTTGGTCGACATGATGAACTCATATAGTCTCTCACCCTGTTCGTTCCATTCCAGGCCATGGGTACCAATGTGGAGTTCTTTGGCTGATCTTCTCAGTCCTATCTTGGCATTAAAATCACCGACTATGATCTTGTAGAATGTGTGTTCATCTTTATAGAACTCCTCCAGTTCCATGTAGAATTTCTCAATTTCTTCTTCCTTATATGTGGATATTGGTGTGTAAAAACTGCCAGCAGTGAACCACATCTAATCAAGTGTAATTGTCTGATTCAGTTTTTAGGCACTCAAATGAATCAATGCTCATGGGCAGGTTCGTGTTGACAAGGACACTGACACCACCGACGCTCTTTCATTGCATGTTCCAAGGAACAGTTCTTCTCCAGTGTCGAAAATATTGTGATGTGATTAACACCTTCTCGTCTGGTCAGACCAATGATGTCATACTTAATCTTTCGCACTTCCACCATCAGGTCCTCTATATATGCTTCTGATACCAGTGTAGCTTACCAGGCTCTCTGAGAGGGGCAGGCAGAATACGTTGGTAATTTACAGATGAACCGCACAACAACGAGAGCTGGTAGCAGCTCTGCCCGGTGTATTTGTGCTTCTGATTCAAGCATACCTGGGCTGGAAATAGGTATCTCTGTAGGGTAGGTCTCTGACAAGCTGGGCTGGAGGTTGGCTTTCTCTCTTGGGTGGAGCTCTGACAAGCTGTGGAGTCCGGATGATGAAAAAATACTGACAGCATGGTGAGGGGGTTCCTCTAGATTCTCTCAAGGCTCTATTGTGATGCTCTTGAGGCTCTATTAGAGGCTCTCAAGCTCATTCACCAACGTGGCAATGCATGAGCCTCAGGCAACCATAAGCTAATGCACAAGTTTGCAAAGCAGTGCAGAGAAGCAATAAAGGAACACCTCAAAGAGAGAAGAGCAGCAATACTGGCCAGTGCAGCAGAAGCCAGGAGAAGCATTCACAAAGCCCACCTGTTCTTCGTGAACTAAAAAAACCAAGATGACTGACCTCTGATGTCCTGATGGATCTATCACATCTTCCATAAAGGCAATGGAGAAGATTATCCATGACTTCTACTTGGATCTCTTTGATAGCCACGTCTCTTTGATAGGGTCCCCAGCCACAGAATTGCCCTTTCTGGGCAAATTACTAGGGGGACCCTCACTCCCTACCCCCTGAGATGGGATCTTTCACTGGGGCTATAGGCCTGCCCAGGGCAAAGGTGGAATTCTTTTTCTCCTTTCTTTTTCTGGTAAAAAATATCATCTCAATATTTCTAGTCAGGCGGGAGCCCGCGGTAGGGCGTTTGCCTTGCAAGCAGCTGGCTCAGCCGGCCCGGGTCGACCCAGCATCCCATATGGTCCCCCGCACCGCCGGGTAATCCTGAGTGCGAGCAGGAGAAACCCCTGAGCATCGCGGTGTGACCTAAAAGCAATATATATATATATATATATATTTCTAGTCATTTTTTATAAACACAGTAAAAGATATAGACATTTACCTACACCCAGGATTAAGCTTGCAGGGTGACTATTCCTGGGGACATCTCGCCATATATTCCAGTCTACAGACATCAGGCTAAATTTTTCCTAACTCCAACAGGCTTTTAAATCAGCTGCTTATTTTTGGGTCACAGCAGAGTTTGTTCAATGACTATGCTCTTAGCTTATTATACTACTTTGATACTTAGCCCCATGTCGAGGCCAGGGTAGCTTATTCACAGTTTACCTGTGTCCATCCAGTACTGTGATAGAACCCTCCTTTTTGGGGTGTAAGGAACTAGAATCAATCTAAGGGCCACTGAGGTTTTAAGTTAGGAATAAAATGTATGCCTAGGAGTAAATATTTCTGAATTAATTAACTCCTTGGTTACAAATGCATAGCCTTAGCTGTCTTTCTGTCTATACGAAAGGACTTTGCTCCAACACAAGAGCATACAAAGGGAACACAGGAAGTAGAAAAAAAACAATTTAGCAAGCCACTGTACCTGGTTAGGAAATTGACACCTCCAGAGTAGGAGACAGAGTGCTATAATCAATCCAACAAACTGAAAATCAATTAAAGCTTATAAAAGTATTATCTGATACCAAAAACTTCTAAAAGGTTAAATCCTTGATATTGCTCTTAACAATGATTTGTTTTATCTGAAATTAAAAGCAAATATAACAAAAGTAAAATTGGCAAGTAGGGCCACATCAAATTTTTTAAATAATTCACCAGCAAAATTAAAGGCAAACTAATAAATGTGAGAAAATATTTGCAGATCATATATCTGATAATGGGGTAATATATAAATATATATAAAATATACAAAGAACTCAGACACTTCAAAAGCAAACAAAAATATCTAATTAGATATTTGGAGATCTGAAAACACATTTTTCAAAAAAGGATATAAAAATAGACATCAAATTTATAAAAGTTAGCACTATTCACAAGGAAAATGTCAATTAAAACCACAATGCGACATAACTTCAGGTATGCTAAAATGATTATTATCAAAATAAAAATAATAACAAGGATACATCAGTAGTTTTTAAAAAAAGAAAGAGAAAGAGATTCCTGTGCATGGTTGGTGGAAAATGTAGGTTGATACAGTCACTGTGGAAAGTTTTTCCAAAAGTATGAGATTTAAATAGAACATTTATCCAGTCTTAATTATAAATGCCCTCACAGCTAAGCCCCAGAGAACACAATTTATCAAAGCCAAATTAAAGATCCACATATTTAATGTTTTCCCCATTTCAAATATGAGTCACCAAAATGTTAGGAAAAAGAGAGGGTGAATACATATAATCAAAAGAATTCAATTGACTCTTCTAAACCGCAAGCAAAGTGTAACCAAAAAAATATTAGAAATAGCCAAGAGTAGGGATAGTAAAATATATAAAGGTAAAATGCCATTTTATAGGAAATTAGGCAGGCAGAGAATGTAGACGAGGGGTGAAAAGAAGACGACAACACATGAGGGCAGATGGTACAGGGGAAGGCAGACCATGAGCAACAAGTGGCAGGTAACAAGAAGCAAAGCAAAGAGAAATAGATGACTTAAGTGAACCAAGACAGCAAGGAAAACAGGGCAAGAAGGAAAAGAGGAGCATCAGTCAGGGTTCCTGTCCTAGAGACAGATGACTCAGCAACTGCTACAATCTAGAGACATACCTATATGAGCTCTAAAATGAAGAGCTATTAAATAAATAAAAAGTTCTATTACTGAAGACATTTGGTGGTCCAAGAGCTAATCTTACCTCTATCCACAGGAAGCTGGAACTAGCAAGGATGTACTGTAACAATAATGTTGAAGAAAGGAAGGATGATGGAGATAAAAAAGAGAAAGATCAATTTCTTTGAAGAATGCCATGGATATCCTTATAGGGACCGCACTGAATCTGTAAAAGCTCTAGGGAGTATTACCATTTTGATAATGTTAATTCTCCAAATCCACAAGCAGGGAATGTGTCTCCATTTCCTCAAGTTCTGTTTGCAATATTTTTTTAGTTTTTCTTTGCACAGATCCTTTAGATTCCTAGTAAAACCTGATTCCTAGGTCTTTGCTTTTCTGTGGCACAATTGTGAGTGGGATCATTTTTAATATCCCTTTCTTCTTTTTCATTATTTGCATATAGGAAAGCCATTGACTTTTGGTATTGATTTTGTACCCTGCCACTCTACTATCGGAATCTACTGTTTCTAGGAGCTTCTCGGTGGAAAGTTTAGGGCTCTCTAGATATAATATGTCATCTGCAAATAGTGACAACTTGACTTCTTCCCTTCCTATCTGAATGCCTTTAATGTCCTTTTCTTCCATGATTCCTATGGAAAGTACTTCCAATACTATATTGAATAGAAGTGGTAAGAGTGGGCAGCCTTGTCTTGTCCCCAATCTTAGGAGAAAGGCTTTCCGTTTTTCCCCATTAAGAATGATGCAATACTCCCTAGAGCTCTGTACAGATTCAATGCAATCCCTATAAGGATACCCATGACATTCTTCAAAGAAATTGACCAAACAATCCTGAAATTTGTATGGAACGATAAACCCCCAAGGATAGCTAAAGCAATCCTTGGGAAAAAGAAGATGGGAGGCATCACCTTACCCAACTTCAAACTGTACTACAAGGCAGCAGTAATTAAAACAGCATGGTATTGGAATAAAAACAGACCCGTGGACCTATGGAATAGAATTGAGTATCCTGACACCCAACCTCAAACAGATGATCATTTAATCTTTGATAAAGGTGCAACGAGTCTAAAATGGAGTAAAGAAAGCCTCTTCAATAAGTGGTGTTGGGAAAACTGGGCAGCGACATGTAAAAGAATGAATTTGGACCTGTGTCTAAAACCATGCACAAAAATCAGATCAAAATGGATTAAAGATCTCAATATCAGACTTGAATCCATAAAGTACATTGAAGAAAATATAGGAAAAACCCTCCATGACATTGAAGCTAAAGGCATCTTCAAAGATGAAACATCACTAACAAAGCAACTAGAAGAAAAGATAAACATATGGGACTACATGAAACTAAAAAGCTTCTGCACCTCAAAAGAAACAGTGACTAAGATACAAAAGCAGTCCACAGAATGGGAAAGAATATTCACCCAATACCCATCTGATAAGGGGTTAATATCCAGGATATATCAGGCACTGGTAGAACTTTACAAGAAGAAAACAAACAACCCCATCAAAAAATGGGGAGAAGAAATGAACAGAAACTTCAGCAAGGAAGAAATTTGAATGGCAAAAAACATATGAAAAAATGCTCATCATCACTAATCACCAGAGAGATGCAAATCAAAACAACAATGAGATACCACTTTACACCACAGAGACTAGCACATATTCAAAAGAACAAGAACAACAAGTGCTGGCGTGGGTGTGGGGGAAAAGGGGACACTCATCCATTGTTGGTGGGAATGCCGGCCGGTACAGCCTTTCTGGAAAACAATATGGACTTGCCTCCAAAGACTAGAAATTGAACTCCCATTTGACCCAGCCATACCACTCCTGGGAATTTACTTTGGGAAGCCAAAAATACGCAGTGGAAACACCATCCCTACTTTTATGTTCATAGCAGCATTATTCACAATAGCCAGAATCTGGAAGCAACCAGAGTGCCCGAAAATCGATGACTGGATAAAAAGCTTTGATACATCTACACAATGGAATACTATGCAGCTGTTAGGAAAAATGAAGTTATAAAATTTGCCTACAAATGGATGGACATGGAGAAGATTATGTTGAGCGAAATTAGCCAGAAGGAGAGAGACAGATACAGAATGACTGCATTTATCTGCATAACATAAATATATAGGTACATATTATGATACCAATATCCAAGATCAAGTGAAACATATATCAGGAGGTCCTGTCAAAGGTGGAAATTATCACAAACGTGTGGGATTCAGAGGCTAGGTAAGACAGAAATGGAACAGTGTGCTAACAATTATCGAGGGTACTAATGCCAACCTAGAACTGAGCATTAAATAGAGGCAAAAAGATACACATGACAACCCTTTAATGTATATTCTGTAATCCATAGTCTGGAGGGGAAGGAAAAGAGAAAGAGAGAGAAATGGAAAGAAATCAAGAACCTGCCATGGAGCAGGGCTGGGGGAGGGGAGGGAACCGGGGACGTTGGTGGTGGGAGATGGGCACTGGTGGCGGGATGGGTCCTGCAACACTGTTTGACCAAAACCCAAATATGAACTTTTTTAATTGTATATCTTTGTAATTTTAAAAATAAAAAAAATTTAAAAAAGGAATGATGCTTACTGTGATCTTATAATAGATGACTTTGACTATATTGAGAAAGATTCCTTTAATTCCCATTTTATGGAGAGGTTTTTTATCATGATAGGTGTTGGATCTTGTCAAATGTTTTCTTTGTATCTATTCATATTATCATATAGTTTTTCTTTTTTCTCTTATTGATATGATGTATTATGATGATTGACTTGCAGATGTTGACCCATCCTTGCATTCCCAGGATGAATCCTACTTGGTCATGGTATATAATCTTTTTGATGACTCTTTGAAAGAAATTGACCAAACAGCCCTGAAATTTATATGGAATAATAAACTCCCACAAATAGCTAAAGCAATCCTTGGAATTAAGAAGATGGGAGGTATCACTTTCCCCAACTTCAAACTCAAATAACTTCAGACAACTTCAAACAAACAAAGCAGTTGTAATTAAAACAGCATGGTGTTGGTATAGAGACAGACCTGTAGACCTATGGCATACAACTGAATATCCTGAAATACACTCTCAAATATACGATCACTTAATCTTCAATAAAGGAGCAAAAAATTTTAAGTGGAGCAAAGAAAGCATCTTCAACAAATGGTGCTGGGAAACTAGGCAACTATGTGTAAAAAATGAAGTTAGACCACCTTCTAACATCATGCACAAAAGTCAAATCAAAATGGATTAAAGATCTCAACATCCACATGAATCTATAAGGTACATTGAAGAAAACATAGGAAAAAAACACTCTACAACATTGAAGCTAAAGGCAGCTTCAAAGATGAAACACCACTGACAAAGCAAACAATGCAAAGATTAAAAAATAGGATTATATAAAACTGAAAAGCTACTGCACCTCAAAAAATGCTGACCAAGATACAGAGACAGCACACACACTGGGAAGGAATATTCACCCAATACCCATCTGAATAGGGGTTAATATTCAGGATATATCAGGCACTGGTAGAACTTTACAAGAAGAAAACAGCTAATACCATCAAAAAATGGGGAGAAGAAATGAACAGAAACTTCCAAAAAGAAGAAATTTGAATGGCCAAAAGGCATATGAAAAGGTGCTCTTCATCATTAATCATCAGGGAGATGCAAATCAAAACAATAATGAGGTATCATCTCACACCACAGAGACTGGCACACATCCAAAAGAGCAAGAACAGCAAGTGCTGGTGTGGATGCAGAGAAAGGGACTCTCATCCACTGTAGGTGGGAGTGCCAACTGATTCAGCCTTTGGAAAGCAATATGGACATTCCTTCAAACACTAGATATTGAGCTCCTATTTGACCCAGTAATACCACTCCTGAGAATATACCCTGGAAACCCAAAAACACATAGTAGAAACACTATCTTCACTTCTATATTCAATGCAGCTCTATTCACAATAGCCAGAATCTGGAAACAACCTGAATGCCCAAGAACAGAACAGAAGACTGACTAAAGAAACTATGGTACATCTACACAATAGTATGCTCTGAAGCTATCAGAAAAGACAAAGTCAGGAAAATTACCTGCAAATGGATGGACATTGAGATTTTCATGCTGAGTGAAATTAGTCAGAAGGAAAAGGTCAGATATAGAATGACTGCATTCATTAATGGCATATAAATATATACCAGTATTCTACTAATTGTGGTAAATGGTAACACCAGACTAGAACTCAGCATTGAATATACACAGAGATTTATAGAATAAACCCTAAATATCTGTAGGGCAAGCCACAATGTGCAAGAGAAGAGAGAGAGAGAGAGAGAGAGAGAGAAAAGAGAGAGAAAAGGAAAAGTTCCTGCTATAGAGACAGGCTGGGGGAGGGAGGGAGGGAATGTGGAGACATTAGTGGTGGGAGTGGGGCACTGGTAGAGGGGCAGGTGCTGGAATACTTATGACTGAACCCCAATTACGAACATCTTTGTAATAGTATATTTCACGGTAATTTAATAAAAAAATTTTAAACAGAGAAAGTCCCTTAAAAATAGTCATGTGAAAAGGCTTACCAAGGGTTCCCTTTTGTCAGTTTCAAACTCAAATTTCCAACAAGCCTTATGCATTGAATCAATATAAGTTCATTTAAAAACCTAATCAAATTTATGTGACACAATGCTAGTCTAAGACAAGAGATACATTTTCTTCACTGGAACATTTTTTTGGCAAACCCACCAGGGGAAGTTCCTATTATTCTTTTCCCTGTGCAGGATAATGTCTTAACAAAAGCAGTTATTTTCTGGGAGACCCCAAATGATAGCAGACACTGTCCCATGAGATAATTCAATTCCTTTCCTGATGAGAGCACCAAAGTGAATACTTTGAAGTAAGTCAGGGCGAGTCTTCATTTTTAATAAAAACTCTAAAGACCATTCTAAGCTGTGTGCAGTTTCAAGGTCTGATACACTCAGTGTCTAAATGCCACCAGGAACTTGCTATTATTATGGTATACATAACATTGACTGAGCAAGAAATTCTTGGCCAATTTTTCACTCCTTAGTAGCCCTGCATAACATCCTTTCATTTTCTTAGCATCATTCATGACTATGAACACTGAATCACCATATAGTAATCAGGGAACCTAAAGCTAATGTATATATACTCTCAACAATATGCTCCATCAAAGCATCAGACTTCCTTGGTTATCACAGTACTTAGCACATAGTATAAACTAAGAATATTAAATAAGCCAGTAAATGAGAATTTCAGGTGATTTTTTAAACATTATTTAATAACAGCAAAGTTTACTTTAAGATATTAAACTCTAAATCTCAGCAGTGTTAAATTGCTTGCTTAAAAATTATTTTGTGGGGCTGGAACGATAGTCCAGAGGGTAGGGCCTTTGCCTTGCACACAGCCGACCCGGGTTCATCCCCCAGCATCCCATATGGTCCCCTGAGCACTTCCAGGAGTAATTCCTGAGTACAGAGCCAGGAGTAACCCTGGAGCATCTCTGGGTGTGACCCAAAAAGCAAAAAAAAAAATAATGTATAAATACAGAACCTGAAGTCCAAATTCAGCTCCTACCTTATTGGGTCTGAAGTGCGTACTCTTTCCTGCAAACCACACTACCTTTGTTGTCCGAGTATTTATTTGTGCTTGGTTTACTCATCTCCATGTTCAGTCAGACATCTGTAAATTAATGTTTCCAGAGATATTTGAATCCTTAATTCACTTCCTATTCTTGGTGCTTTTCTCACTTGCTCAACTACTCCACCCATAAGCCACGAGAATGAAGGTCATCTTGTAAGAGGTAAGCTGGAAATGAACTGATGGTGAGAGTGACACCCATTTCAGTCTCAGTATCTTCATCATAGCACTTCCTAGTATCACTTGCATCACTTGTCTTCCTGTTGTTCATCTATTTGCTCAAGTGGGCACCAGTAACATCTCCATAGTCCTTTCACATGCTAGTGTAGCCCAAGGGCATCTGCTCGCTCCAGGAACATGAAAAGCCTCAAACCATTCCATCAGGTCCTGGGAGTGAGGTCTATAACTGTTACTGGTATTTAGCATATCAAATATGACATGGGTAGCTTGCCAGGCTCTACCTTCCTAGTATGTGGGTTGTATTCAACAAATGACGAATTCACTTGCAGTAGACAGGTGAGGAACTCTGCAGCACCACTAGTGTAAAGGTTGTGTCATAACTGCAGTTCTTGCATCCGACCCTATGTGTATGAATAGGTAGAACATCCCCTCTGAAAGGAGGAGTCTGAGTTCAGAAATCTCCTCTCAAGGGACTCAGTAGATAATCAGGGGAGTTGGGTGCTTGCCTTGCATGCAACCTGACCAGGTTAGATCTCTGTCATTCATATGATCCCCTTAGCCCCACAGTAGTGACCCCCAAACACTATTGGGAGTGACCCCCAAATAAACAACAGCAACAAAACAGATATCTTGTCTAGGTAACAGAGCCAACTGGAACATAGGTTTTCCTATAAGAACCTCCAAGTTTCTGCTTTGCGAACTGTCACTCATTCCTTAAGAATTAGGGATATTTGTCTCTTCATCTCTTCTATAGCAACAATGTGGAGAATGTGAATCCCACCTGCTTTTTGTCTGTATCACACTTACATGGATATCCTGCTACATTTCCATAATATGGTAGCATTTGGTTACTAAGATTTTCACAATTTCTCCTACCCAGCAAACAGATTTCTTAATTTTGGAATTTAAGCTAATTCCTTAATTAGCTTCCTAATTTCAACGTATCTCTCCTGGGACCTACAAAAAGTCTGAGAACCATGTAGGGAGGTTCATAAAACATATCTGATATTTTAATTATATCACACCAACAAGTTAAAAACAAAGCTCAGGTACTGATAATATTGAATTATTATTCAGCAAGTATTTGATTTCTAAAGGGCCAATTACAGATGAATAGTTGAAGCATCATCATCATCTTGAACAAAAGGACAGAAACAAATAGTATGTATTTGTTTGAAGTTCAAAAACAGGCAAAATCAACAGATGGGATAAGAATTGTTGATCTTATGAGTTGTCTTATATGCAAAATCAATGACTGTGAGGCAGTTGACGCCTGGACCCCAAAGGCATTCAGAAAATAACTAAAGGAACTCTTTTTTAAGCGTTCGCAAAATTCATTACCAACTGACAAATGAACACAACTGAAAATGAAACCTCTCTGGGACCTTCCTGACAATCACAGAACAAGTGAAAACCCTTGAAAGGCGTCTTTATGTTGTGCAAATGCTTTCAGTGACTGGAGAACAAATTAAAGTAGTGCTTAAATGTTCTATTTACTTTGTTTTTATCAGGATATTAAGGCTTCCAAAATCTGCTGAAATTGTGATGGTGTTTTAAGATCCAGAGGATGCAGGACCTCCCTTAGAAACCTAACCTGTCCCCTATGAAGACCAAAGCTCACAGCCTGCTCAGTCTAGCCAAAGGCCGCACACCCGGCTCACCTTTGTTCCACCTTTCGTAATTGAGCAATCCTTTACCTCTCTCTAGAAAGAAATGAAAGAGGCCACTTCTTTGTGTTCATTAGAAGAGTTCAGTTAATAGGGGACAGCAAAGGGTGATTGTCACCGAACAACTTCTGTTCCTTGAACCGAACAATTGCTTATCCCGAGCTAGAACAGGGCTGACCACTGTCGCTGCCATGTGTCTGCCTTAATATTGGCATGTGGTATGTGCAGCAGAGAATATTCTCAGAACCAATTGTCCGTTGAAATTCTTCTCTGGGGAAAGACAGGCGAGAGGGAGGGGCACCCCCAATAAATTATTCCATGAACATAAGCTTTCGTGCCCACCAGTAAAATCTAGCTAGTGAAGGAAAGTGCCTGGACGGAACGCCAGCCTGCCAAAGCCCTCATCCTTTACTGCACCCAGTTCTTTGCCTGGTCTTCAGCAATGCGCAGCCTTGTAAGCAGGGCAGCGGGTTCCAGTTTCTGTAGGTTCTGAAGTTTGTTTTTTCTCCCTGAGAGTGGGGCCTGGGGAAGGGAGCTTTTGGAAACAGCGCAAGGGGATGCTTTTGAACAAGGTGATATTGACGTCTGAGCGAGGTAGTCGAGGACACTTGTGCAAGGTCTGCGGAGCCTGGGAGCCCCAGTCCAGTCTTCATATGCTCTCACGGTGTACATGCTTTGCCCCTTTGCACCTTCCATCCTATCACCTCTCCTCTCCTCGAGCCGCTCTAGGGGCCACGGCAGCCGGATAGGGCTGATGCAGAGCTGGCAACCAGCGACAATGCACCGCGGACGGGCTTTAGCCCCTCCTGCTCCAGAAGGATCTTTGCTGGGGTTCTGGTTCTGCCCTTGGGCTGACTTTCTGGTCTCTCCTTCCGGACTTCGCGTCCTTTCCTGGACTTCAATTTAGGGGGGCAGGAGGACAGTCAAAGGAATGGCTGGAACCTTCGGTAAGGGAGCAAAGACCTTGGGGCTCGGGACCCTGGAACCTAGGAGCACCCCCAGACACCCGGAGTGTGGGGCGCAGAAAACTGAGCGCCCGGGCGCGGGAAGGGTTCGGCGGGACTGGGAGGACGCCGCCCCCACTGTGGACAGCACCTCGGGGAGCGGGGACAGTGGGGGAGCAGCCCTACACCCGAGGTAGCGGCGCCTTAGCCCTCAGGACCCCACCAAGCCGATGCGCTGTTTTTTGCGGAGCCAGGCGCCCCCGCGCGGGTGGGAGCGGAGATTTGCGCGGCCGCACCCCGCGGGCGCGCTCAGGGACCCCGGGGCGACACCGCAGCTCGGCCGGCCAGTAGCAGCTCCTGGCCGGTTCCTGCATCCCTGCGGGGAGCCTCAGCCTTCAAGCTGCCCAGTGCAGGCGACTTCTGCCATCTGAGCCTCTGGCTCGTGATGGAATCTGGCACAGACTGTCCGTCCCGGCAGGAAATAATAATTGTTCTGTGTTTCCTTTCCTGGCCTCTGAAGCGCTCCCCAAGCTCCTCACTGAAAGGAATGCCAGAAATCCCTCATCTCTTCTCCTCCTTTGGTTACAAATCTTATTTTTTATTTTATTTGCTTAATGATTATTTTTTAAACTTCAGTTACAAAGCTATTCATGGGTGGGTTTCAGTCATACAATGTTGCCCCCAGTTGTTTGATCTTCAGCAGTGCCCTACTCTGAGCAGAGAGACAGGTCCCAGAAAAGACTCTTTAGAGAATACTTTCAGAAATACTTTTCCCAGAGCCACCTCAATTTGTTTTGTTGGTTTTTTCCTCCTTTCTAAAAAAAAATTAAATTATCAAATAGCATGTTTCAGAGTTATATTGATATGATGCTTTATGAATATTAATATGAATTTTAAGGGACTCAATGTTATTACTTATTTGTAGGCATTTGATTTTGCCTTTTCGACACTCTCCAAGAGAGACCAAAGCTATAATACAGCGGATAGGGCATTTGCGTTGCACACACCCACCCCGGTTTCATCCTCAGAGTCCCATATGGTCCTAAGGAGTACCAAGAGGAGTAATTCCAGCGCGCAGAGCCAGGAGTAAGCCCTGAGCATCACTAGGTGTGGCCTAAAAGACACCCTCAGAATTCTTGGACACAGGAAAACAAAACTAGCTACTCTGTTCTACACTGTTGTACTTTGCTCATCTTTGCAACCCTGCTACTTAGAAATGTGTCTGAAATGCGACTGGGAAATGTGTCTGACATCTTAGGATGCGAAGCAGAGATTCCAGAGTGCTTCACTGTATTGGTCTAGTCTCCTCTTTAAGAGGTGGTAGATAAGTGCTTTGTAATGTCTTAGAAAGAGCCTAAATGGTAAATGAGGTTGTCCGTTTCAACTACAGCACCAGACAGAGCACCTCTGGTTTGCAAAGGATCCTTCCTCAGCTAACCTTTAAAATTAAGGGGTTGGTCCTATCAAGTACAGTATGATATGTACTTGATATGTCACAGTACCTAAAATTCTGAATTTTTAAAGTGTATATTAGCACTTCTGCTGCCATTTTGAGTCTTGATGAAATATGTGACTTTTTAAGTTTCTATTTACTAATTTTCTCTGTTACTGGCACCTGCTCGAGGAAATCGATGAACAACGGGATGTCTAGTGATCTAGTGATCTAATTTTCTCTAAGTAGAACTTGTTTTAAAAAGTAGATCTAAAGTTCTTTAAATTCCTAAGTCCTCACAGACTTAATAACATTGAGATTTATGCATAGCAATTTGACAATAGATATTTAAAGCTAAATAAATGACACTCAGGCAACTAATGTTTAGTATCAAAAAGTAGTACTACTTCCAGCATGTTTTTCTCACTGTTATATAGTTAGTGATATCACAGAAAATTTAATCACTGTATCTGTGACACCTGGGTAGGAAGATACACCGGGCAGAGCTGCTACTGGCTCTCCCTGTGCTCAGTGGATCATGAGTAATCCGGGATGGAAGACAGGTTCTAACTCTGGCCCGCCATCCCAACAGAGTCTTGCAAGAAGCCAGAGGAGCCCCCACACCATGAGGGCAGCCATGTCCAACATCTGGACTCCACAGCTCATCAGAACTCCAGCCAAGAGAAAAGCCGATCTCTCCCCATTTTGTGTGGCTCATCAGAAATGCACAAACTGAGAGTTTACTACTGAGAGTATACCACCCACCCGCATGGCAGAACCTGGCAAGCTACCTGTGTCATATTTAATATGCCAAAAACCAGTAGTAATTATAGACCTCATTCCCATGACCTGAACGAATGGTTTGAGGCTCTTCATTTTCCTGGAGCAAGCAGAATCCCTTGAGCCACTCTAGCACAGGACAGGAAGTATGGAGATGTTACTGGTGCCCACTTAAGCAAATCTATGAACAATTGGAAGACAAGTGATACAAGTGAAGTGGTCTGTGACAAAGGCTATCTTGAAAATTGCATAGTTCTTTTTTTTTTTTTTTGCTTTTTTGGGTCATACCCGGCAATGCTCAGGGGTTTCGTTTCTCCTGGCTCTGCACTCAGGAATTACTCCTGGCGGTGCTCAGGGGACCATATGGGATGCTGGGGATCCAACCCAGGCCAGCACAGGCCAGCCGTGTGTAAAGCAAATGCCCTACCTGCTGGATTATCGCTCCGGCCCCCAAAAAATCGCATAGTTCTTCATCCATGTTTCCAACAGAGTTCAAATAAACTTACACAGACTCTTCCCAAGGAAGAATTATAACAAAATTATCTGAACTATAAACTTAAAATCATTCCAAGATAGGTTTATATAGGAGAGCAGCATTCCCAGCCACTGGAGTATGTGAATATTTGAAGCAGTGGTTCTACCACTGGAAGCTGGAATGTTCTCAGAGCACCCTTTTGGGATCTTTGACTATGACTCATCCTTGGACCCTGAATCTGTGATGGTACTTGGTAGGTAGTGTTCTCTAGACAGGAGAGAGCACACCACTCTTTCCCTCATCTGAGGTTGCAGGGAAATCCAGGCCCAGCACTTCCGTTTTCTCAAATGCTCTGGAGTACTGTAGGGTAACTGGCTTTATGCCTTTTCGTCATGCCTTGCTAATCATTTTCAACCCACATAACTATGCCAGAGTTCCTCCAGGATTAGAAAATTTGATTAAGAAGTTAGAATCCAAAGCAATCCCTATCCAAATACAGGATAGGGGAAAGCTTAGAGAAAGGGGATACAAAGAAGGAACCAGATTTATTTATTTTTTGTTTTTTTGTTTCACATGGCCTATGCCATAGTGCTCGGGGATGACTCCTGGCTCTGCACTCTGAGATCAATCCCGGTAAGCTCCAGGCATCATACGGACTGACAAGAATAGAGCCCAGGTAGGCCACGGGAAAGGTAAATACCCAACCACTTTTACTCTCTCTCTCTCTCTCTCTCTCTCTCTCTCTCTCTCTCTCTCTCTCTCTCTCTCTCTCTCTCTCTCTCTCTCTCTCTCTCTCCCCCCAGAAATCAGGATTAAAACCATGGACCAGTACTGAAATGTGAGTGCATGTAACTTGCTCAAACTACTGCTACCTTTTTTTCCAACATTGGGCATGGACTGGGTGGTGCAGGGATGCAAGGGGCTCCATATCACCTGCGGTTAGCGCCTGATCCAATATTACTATTTTGAACACCCCTCTGCACTGCATACACTTCTATGGCATTTACACATACCGATGGTGTTTGGACCGACATTAATAGATTATTAATAGAGGGCCCAGGAGAACATCCAGGGGGGTAGGCTTCCAGACTGAGAAAACATGGGCTTCAGGTACATGGCCAGCACTTAGGCCATGGGGCCCCTGGTGCCTGAGCCAGATGGCCAGGGAGAAGCTGCTCCTGATACCTAGGCCCGAGGGCCAGCACTAGAGCCGCAGGGCCTGGTGAGCCCACGGGCTGGCATCAAAGGTACAGGGCTACAGAGCTTCAGGGTTACTGAGTATTAGAACCAACAGCAGCAGGGCATCACAGAGGAACTCCAAGAATTGCATAGGGATTCAGAGACACAGACATGGTAGCAAAAGATGAAACGAGGTAACTAGGGAAATAGATAGGGACATAGTGGAGGAGTCCAGAGAAAAGAAGCCCTGAAGAGAACAGCCCGACCAGAAAGAATCTAAGGAAAGGTCCGAAAGGAAGCATCCTGGGAGAGGACCAGAAGCATGAAGCCTTGAGCACATTGAGCACAGACATCAGGAAGTGAGAGGCCCTGATGAGAGGAGCCAGCACAGACCCCAAAGAGAGAGCAGCCTGCAGAAGAGCAGCAAGAGAAGAGCCTACACAGAAACCCCCCAAAGAATAAAAGTCTAAAGGTCTGATAACAACATAGAACTGAGCGTTAAATACAGACAAAAAATGCAAATGATGGCTTCTAAGTGTACGTAGTGCAACCCACAATGTGTGGGAGAGGGAGGAGAGAGAGAGAGGGAGAGGAGAGGAGATAAAGAACCTGCCATTTAGGCAGGATGTGGGGAGGGGGAGGGAATTGGGGACATGGGTGGTGGTTGAGGGGCACTGGTGGAGGGCGGGGTGCTGGAACACTGTGTGACTGAAACATCCAAGCGTGAACAACGTTGTAATTGTATATCTCACGGTGGTATAATAAAATGTTAAAAAATAAAAAAATAATAAAAAAGAAACCCCGAAGAGGGTCAGCCTGCAGAAGAAACCAGCGAGAGAGACAGATGTCCAGGAGAGGTTCCTGCAGAGAGGAAGCAAAAAGATGAAACAAAATAATGTTAAAGAATAACCTTCAGGAACCTCCAGCCTTGCTCTTTATTCAGTGGATGGGTTAGGAGGAATAGTATCGGTTGGACACAGGCCAGGGGCCCTAACTGACCTGAGTACTGCTGGGACCCAGCTAGGCCCTAGCAATGCTGCCATCGTCACCCCCGACCCCCAAGGAATGTTAAGGTTATAGTAAACCCACAGGAGGTCCCTTGAGCCTGGGGTCTTGGGATCTCCCTGATGGGGGAGCCACAATCCCTCCTCCAATACAGTTATTTTTAAGCCTTAACAGTAGACTACTGATATATTTATCACAACTAGAACAAAATTACACAAAATCATATTTTCAAAGCTACTATAATATGGTGAAGTTAAAGATACTAGAAAATTAAAATCCATAGAGATAAATATCCATACAAATACAAACTGAAAAAAAACATAGAAAGCAAGTATTGACAATATTTTGGTTCTTTAAAGTATTTATAGTGCAGTTGGCAAGGCACTTGCCTTGTGTGCAACTAACTTGTGTTCGATCCTGGCATCACTTATGGTACCTCAAGCAGCACCAGGAGTGATCCCTGAGTAAAAAGTTGAGCATTTCCAGGTGTGAAACAAAAACAAAAACTGATTATTGAACCATTGCCAGTACATGGACAGAAATTAAAATACTTATAATATTTAGGCTGTGATTAAGAAACCATCAACTGTGGGAAATTTTGTAATCTCTTATAAAGTTAACACTGCTATCAAAGTTAAATATCTGAAGACAAAAATAGCATAGAATACCTGAAAAAATGAAAACTTATGCACACACATGAATGTTTAATAGAGACTCTGATATTCATCATCACCCCAAACTGCAAACCCAAAAAGTTCTTCACTGAGTGATTGGACTAACAGACTGAGCAATGTAATTCAACAGAATATTTTCTTGCAATGAAAAGACTCATACAGCACTATTGTTAGACAGAACAATTTGTATCAATCTTAAAAATGTTATGCTGAGTAAAAAAGGCCAATCCCAAATGATTACATACAGCATGGTTTCATTTATGTCTCAAAAAGACAAAAGTAAGAGAACCAATCAGTGCTTTTCAGATTGGGGAGAGAGGAAGGTATGACTCCAGCGGGAGAGCGCAAGGGAGCTGTTTGGAGTAATGAGACCATCATGTATTCTTGGGTTGCTGATTACAAGACTCTACGTATATGTGTCAACCACTAGAAACCAAATGCTAGAATAAAAGTTAAATGTCTGTAAGTTAATTTAATACATTATCAAATGCAGGGAAACTGTCAAGATATGGATTCTGGCATTGCCTCGTCTCTTAGTTTTTTATTTGTCTTTGAAATAATCCTGGAGATTAAATATTCTCTCAACAGACAAGGAAACATAAGGTTATCTAACCTATGAAGACTAACCTGCCAAATTTTCATAGTATTATGAAGTGAAGTAGAAATATAGCATGACATACTTCCTTAACAAACTGGTAGTTGTGTGTTGGTGTCATTAATAAGGGTTTTTCATAGCATGTAAAACAGTCACAAAATACTGGTGTTTCCTTCTGAGGATTAAAGTAGGTGAAGAGGTGAGTTTAGGATAAATCTATGATCTTCACTAATAACGTGTATTCAGTAGGAAACTTACCACTGTGGAGTAGAGAAGAACAAGAAAGGGAATAGAACTATGGGGGACAATGGGACAGTAGTGGGGACAGGTGCATCCTCTGGCAGAGAATGTGGTATGGGAATCTGTTTTGCATGAAACTGTACTGTTAGCAGTATTGTGAACTGTGGTTCCTGAAATTAAAATGCATATTGGTATGTTCTTTTCTGTGGTATATGCAAAGGGGAATTGCCTGCCCCCATTGAGAAACATAGCCTGTCTTAAGTTTGACCCACATGGACAGTAAGTTCAGTGCCAGAGGTAAGAAAGAAGATGGCAGCTAATTTTCTATTAATTAAAACACCGTTCTTTAAATAGACCTATGTTTACTTGATTCAGAAAAGTGGAAGTGCAATTTTTGGGGTCTTGCAAATTAAAAGATACAAATGTTTTATATATAAAAAATAAATACATATTTTTTAAAATGCAATATATTATATAAAATAATTTTTAAAACATAATATGAGAGTAATACCCAAGGACATTAGAAACAAGAGTCAAGAGAAGTGGTCTACAGTTGGAAGCCTGAAGTGCTGGGGGAGATGGCAGTAGGGATAGGAAGAGATCACTGTGACAAACGTTGGGGTTCAGTGGGGTCCCCAACAGATTGTGGAGTTCAGGAACACATATTCACTGGCAATCAGAGGACAGGCACAATCTGCCAGGCCAGCCCCATTTAAGCATACTTGAGGCAGAGGTGCCATGAAGGTCAAGAAAAGAGACAGAAACAGGAGCAGGAAAAGCAATGGGACCAGGGGGCTAAAGTCTGGTGGACCGAGAGCCCTGACTATCCTCAACTTGCTGTATCTATTGGGATGGAATCCCAACTTGGGGCTATACTTTTTGATACCTTCTTGGAGGTCATCCAAGGACAAGGACATTCCATCTAAGGGATGGATTTTTGCTTTCTCCTTTCCTTTACTGATAATCCATTCAAACAATCATATTATATTTACTTTTTTTTTGAGTCACACTGGCTATGCTCAGGGATTACTCCTGGACTCTGCACTCAGGAATTACTCCTGGTGGTGCTCAGGGGTCAAAATGGAATGCAGGGGATTGAACCCGGGTCAGCCACGTGCATGGCAAATGCCCTACCCTCTGTGCTATCACTGTGACCCCACATTTACTTAATAGTCTCTCTGGACTCATCGTAAAGGGTGGCTTTATCTGGGGATATTGCATATATACCAGACTATGATACTCAGGTCTCGTTAGTTTTTCCTGACCTCCTGGGCAGGATTGTCCTTTGGGGTGCAAGAAACAAAAGTCAATATAAAATTTCAGTCAGGTATGAGATTTTAGTCAGTTAAATATGACAGATGTCCAGGTGTAAATATTTCAGAGTCAATTTATTCCTATATTTATAAAAGCATTTTTTAAAAGTGTGTATTAAAAAAAGTATAGCATTAATTGTCTTCTCATGTCTATACACAAAGGACATTGCTCTAACATAAAAATATAAAAACATAAACGAAAGAGGAAAGCAATATTAATCAGAGAGGGTTGGGAGCATGCTGGTAGGATAATATTTACTTCCAGGAGCACTGATATGGGTGTAATCAAACAACAAAGATAATGACCACTCTGGATAAGAACTGCACAATGCTGAAAATAGATAAAGGAACAAACATGATAACCTCTCAGTATCTGTATTGTAAACCATAAATCCAAAATATAAGAGAGAGGGAGAGAGAGAGAGAGAGAGAGAGAGAGAGAGAGAGAGAGAAAGCAATGCCAAATAGACAGGCAAGGTGGGAAAAGGAATGAGGGTGCCGGCTGGGAAACTAAGAACATTGGTGATGGAAAACATGGTGGAGGATGAGTGTTGGAACATAGTATGCTGAAACCTGACATTTACAGCTCTGTAATTGTGCTTCTCATGGTTCTTCAGTAATATTTTTTCCTTGGGTCTTCCAAGGCAGAGTTGTCAATGCTTAGCCATACTTATCACTAAATCATGTTTACTCTGAGTCTTAATCTATAAAGTACTTTGATCAATCCTGCTGCATTGTTCTTAGTTACCATGGGACTTGTCTTTGTGTACTTTACAAACACTTTTACAAGTCCTTGGCATAGATCTAACAATGCCATACATCTGGATCTTCAGCATATACTGAAAGATATACTGCTGAGTATTGAATTTAAATGCTTGTCCAATTTCTGAAAGGTAGCTTTTAAAATAGAGTTTAAGACCACATACCAAAAGTGATACTGAAACTTTTCAACAATTTCAGCATTTTGAACATTTTTAAACATTTTAAACATCAACTATTCATTTAAGTTTTCTTCTTTACTCCAATATCTGAGTTATCTAGTGGAAGATCATCTTTCAAAATGTATTAATCTCTAGCCTGGCTCATCAGAGACCCAGCCTACAGAGACCCACACTTCAGAGACCCACCCTTCAGAGGAAAGTATTTCAAGCCCAGGAATGCTTGAACCACAGACGCAGATACACCAGGCAGAGCAGCTACCAGCTCTCCCCATTGTACACGGCCGCTTTGTGTCCGCACAATTTATCTCCAAATTACCAAGAATATTCTACCCACCCTTCTCAGAGAGCCCAGTAAGCTACTGAGAGTATACTGCCCTCACAGCAGAGCCTGGCAAGCTGTCCGACGCGATATTTGATATGCCAAAACCAGTAATAACAATGTTTGTTTCTCTGACCCTGAAAGAGCCCTTAATACGGCAGCACTAAGAATGACAAACAAGGAGTGGCTGATAAACTCTCAGGGTCAAACTAGGCTGCCAAAACAAAGAGGGACTAAAATGACTGTCTGTCTGTATTTCAATGCATGTATACTAGCATCGGAAACATATATTGAGGACCTGATGGTGCAAGCGCAAAAGATCAAATACAATATCATTGGCCTGACTGAGATGAGAAGGATCAATCACATCATGCCGTTTTTGAAACCAGAGAAAAACTGTTCCTCAGAACATGCAACAGAAGAGGCGTTGGTAGGGTCGGTGTCCTTTTCCACACAAACCTGCCCGTGAGCATTGATTCATTTGAATGCCTAACAAACCAGATAGGACAATTACCCTTGAAGAGATGTGGCCCACTATCAGCAATTTCTATCTTTGTTGTCTATGCACCAACATTCACATACAAGAAAGAAGAAATTGAGAAATTCTATATGGAACTGGAGTTCTATAAAGAAGATCAAACCTTCTACAAGATCATAGTTAGTGATTTTAATGCTAAGATAGGACCGAGCAAATCAGCCGAAGAACTCCACATTGGGACCCATGGCCTAGAATGGAACGAACAGGGTGAGAGACTATCTGAGTTCATCATGTCCACGAAGACCGTTCATGGGAACTCACAGTTCCAGAAGGTTGAATCAAATCATTGGACATGGGAATCTCCTAGTGGAAAGTTCCACAATGAAATTAACCACATCATATTCAATCAACGGTTTTTCTGACTGATGTTGCTGTCTTCCAAAGATTCCAAATAGGATGGGTCCACTGTCTCCTTCATGCAAAATTCTACTTCACGGATAGGCAAAGTTTAAGAAGAGAACTTTTAAAAGTTCTCCAAAGCTCCAAAGCTCCAAAACTCCAAAGTGCAAAGTTTAAGAAGAGAATTCCCAGAATGACCACCAACTGGGAACTCTTTGGCACCATAGCAGGAGCATGGGAAGATGCCATCATTGATGACATCGATGAAGAATACAAGCTACTGGTTCAGCACCTCCCAACGTTCTCCCTTCTGAAATCTGACATGCCAGATAGTTTGTGTGTTAGGCCTTTGCCTTGCAGGCTCCTTACCATAATTTTATCCCCTATACCACAAATGGTACCAGACAGAAGTGATCCCTGAGTACAGAGCCAGAAGTAAACATTGATTATTGCTGGAGGCACCCCCAAACAATAGACAAAAGAACAGAAACTATTCAGATATATATAGAATTATCAAATAAAGATAACAATCCCATCAAAAAACGGGACGGAAATGAGCGACATTTCACCCAAAAAGTTAGTTGGCTGTAGGCATTTTGTGAAATGTTTTCTTCATCACTTATCAGGAAATTCAAATCAAAACAACAAGGAGCTATCATCACAAACCACTGAGAACAGAACATGTCTAAAGACTGGAAACAACCACTGTTTGTGAAGATTTTGTGAAAGAACTATCATTCACTGTTGGTGGGAAAGTTATCTTACTCTGTCTCTGTAGAAAACAGTATGGAGATTTCTCCAGAAAGTAAAAATAAAGCTCCATATGACCCATTAGCTTTTTTGGTATCTACATTCACAAAAACAAATAAAAATTAATTGAAAACATATGTGCACACAACATAAATCATTATAGTGCTTAATATAATTTCTAGAATATGGAAACAACCAATGATAGATGAATGGGTAAAGTTTTGGTGCACAAACATAATATAAAAGCTATACTCCTGCAAGAAAATATGCAATTTCTTTTTCAGTACAACTTGTATATAACTGGAAGGCATCAATTAAGCAAAAATATTTCAGAAGGAGGACAAATACCAGGTGTTATCCCTCATCTGTAGTGTGTAGAAAGACATTTTTATATTTTTGAGGTCATTTCAAGCTGAATGAAATCACAGTTGTGTTAAAATCTTATACCTTAACATAAAGGTTTAACTCATTTTTAAATGATCAAGAAATACGAACTCTAATTACAAATAAGATATTATTTTATTTTCTTTACTTTGCTCATTTGTTTTGAATCATTTTTCATGTCATTAACTCAAAAAGTGCACACATTTCATTATTTTTGTTCCTTGAATAGTGGTAGAACAAAGCCATAATTTTTTTAATTGTAGCCAAGTAATACCTACATCTAATAAAGCCCCCAAACTGTAAGGAATATTATTAATGTGACATTAATTAAATCCACAACACAAAATTCTCACTACAAGATGCATGGTAAATTTAATCAATACTGAAAATGAGATGGGCAAGTTTTTTAGGGTGCCTTCTTACTCTTAGTTTGATGTGGGGGAGGTGCAGGAGATCAAACTTAGCGCTCAGCATAGATAGTATTCCTACCACAGAGACGCAAGGGTCCACATTATGGTGTTGTGAGAGTTTCAGAAAAGGAATAAGAGTTGCTTATGAATTGCAGGATAATGGCAAAGGATCAGGGAATGTGGGGTGCGAGTGTTTCACAAATGTTCAAACAGTTTCCACTATGAAAAGTATCTGCTTTAACAAGGACTTTCTTTAAAAAGAACCATCCGTGGGACCAGAGATAGGAGGTAAGACTTTACCTTGCATACAGTGATCCCAGGCACCTCATATGGTCCCTGAAGACTGTCAGGAGTGATCCTTGAGCGAAGAGCCTGAGTAAACCTGGAACACAGCTGCTGTGACCCAAAAACAAACAAAAGAAGAGGGCGAATTACAGGACAGTTTTGTAAATTCCTTCCAAGACAGAGAAAAGAGTGTCTGGGACATGTGGCGTAGCTATCGGATACAGGATCTGTAGTTTGGTAGCAATGCCTTTGTCGAGAAGGAAGTTTATGAGTAAAAGTGAGAATTTATTTAAAAGTGAAAAAGATTTTTAAAAATTAAACATTTTTCACATCAGATCTCCACCCAGCAGAAGAGCTGATCACAAGCCTGGCTCGCCAGAGTTCTACCATACAGCAGTCATTTTCAAGCCCAGCCCAGGTATGTCTGATCCAGAGACTCACATGGGGCAGAGCTGCTACTGGCTCTCCTTGTGCACAGCTGATCACAAGGTGCCTAGGACAGAAGAGAGGGTTCTAGCCCTGGCCCGCCATCCCAGGAGAGCCTTGCAAGAAGCCAGAGGATCCCCCACACCATGAGGGCCTCCATTTTTCATGTCTGAATTCCCCAGCTCATCAGAGCTCCACCCAGCAGAAGAGTTGACCACAAGCCCAGCCTGCGTGGCTGCAAAGTGGTTGATCAATAAATGCATGAGATGAGAGGTGACTACAAGAGTATCCCACCTGCACAGCAGAGCCTGGCAAGCTACCCATGTTGTATTTGATATACCAAATACCAGTAACAATTATAGACTTAAGTTCCATTAACTGATGGCATGGTTTGAGGCTCTTTATGTTCCTGGAGCAAGCAGATGCCCTTGGGCTACACTAGCATGTGACAAGACATATGGAGATATTACTGGTGCCCACTAGAGCAAATCGATGAACAACAGGAAGACAAGTGATACAATTGATACAAATGAAACATTTATTGTGATGCTTCCCAAGTTTGCTTGCATCTTCTACATTAAAACCTTCTATAGGGCCGAGAGATAGCCCAGCGGGTACGGCTTGCCTTGCAGCGGCCAGCCTGTGCTGGCTGGGTTCGATCCCCGGCATCCCCATATGGTCCCCAGGCACCGCCAGGAGTAACTCCTGAGTGCAGAGCCAGGAGAAACCCCTGAGCATTGCTGGTGTGACCCAAAATGCAAAAAAAAAATAAAAATAAAAAATAAATAAAACCTTCTATATATTCCTTCTTTTCTATATATTCCTTCTCATCCTGTAGTCTATATTCCACAGGTAAGAGAGATTATCATGCATTTGTCTTTCTTGTTCTGGCTTACTTCACACAACATGATTCATTCCACTCCAACCATGTTGCAGAAAATTGCATAATTTCATTATTTCTTGCATCTGAATAGTACTATCCCATTGGCTATATATATATATATATATATATATATATATATACTCATATATATATATATATCATATCTTCATAACACTTTCAACTCTCATTGAACAACTAGATTGATTCTGCATCTTAGCTATTGTACTGAGTGAAGCAATGAATAATGGTGTTCATGTGTCCTTTTGTGAGAGTTTTTATGTCCCGGGGTAGATGCACCAAAGTGGAATTGTTGGGTCATATGACAGTTCAATTCTAAGCTTACTGAGAACTCTTCATACTGTTTTCCACAGGGGTTGTACCAGACAGTGTTCCCACCAGCAGTGGATGAGAATTCCTTACAAAAATAAAATTTTTAAGGCAGGAACACTTGAGTAAAAGAATCATCAGGGAAAAGAGGTATTAGACAGATTTTTAAAGATAAGGTAGGTGTTAAATCCTGGCAAAATCTGCAGTGATCATAATGGTTCCACACCAGCTATAAACAAGTCAACTCAGGCTAGTTTGAGGAATTTGAATATGTACTGGGGTACTTAGAAAGTTGGTTTCAAGACAATTTTTCTTTTGAAAAGGGAAAAAGAGAGCATTAATAAGGAAACATTGCCAAATTGAGTATGGGATTAGGGAAGAGTAGAAAAAAAATGAGTCAGTAGCACATAAAACTTTATCTCTGGGCCTGGAAAGATAGTACAGCAAGTAAAGCACTTATCCTGCACATGGCTGACCTGGTCCCTGGACGCTCTATGACCCCTGTGCATGGCCAGTGGTGACCTCTGAGCCCGTGAGATGTGGCCCAAAACCAAAAAAGAAAAACAAAACTAGATTACTTGACCCCTGAACAGTTTGCTTATTTTCAATTATATGTGGACTAATAAGCACTAAATATGCTAGAAAACATTAAATGGACATTAAGGAGCCTTGGATTAAAGGCATAGAGAGAGGATTTAAGAGTTATGCCTAAAAGTTATTTTGATCTACTATGGCCACCCAAGAGCCACCTGCCCCTTGAGGTGTTGCAGGTGTGGCTGCAGTGCCCGGCTGCGTCGGCAGGTGGCAGACAGGGAGACAGGCTTGTCTACACCCAGGGCTCTGCCCCGTGGGCCCTGTATGGTTGATGGTCTGACATAGAAGACTGGGCTCCCTGGATGAACCCAGAGCCATGGCAGAGCCTGGCAAGCTACCCATGGTGTATTTGATATGCCAAAAACAATAACAATAATGGACCTCATTCCCAGGGAATGGAGACATTACTGGTGCCTCCTGGAGCAAATTGATGAACAACGGGAAGATAAGTGATATTCCTTCTTTTGACTCAGTGTCCTCAGATAGTGTATGTTGGAATCACCTGATTGTAGCAGAGAGGTACTGGATTTGAATCCCCACTCTGGTACTAGAGATATAAATTTGAGCATCATACATAATTTAGAGCCCTGGCAGCTACCCGTGGTGTATTCGATATGCAAAAAATAGTAACAATAATGAACCTCATTCCCAACAAATGGGGATGTTACTGACACCTGCTCAAGCAAATCAATGAACAACAGGAAGACAAGTGACCAGTGACAAGTGACATAATTTAGAAAATGTATCACTTGTATCACTTGTATCACTTATCTTCCCATTCATCATCGATTTGCTCGAGCAGGCACCAGAAAATCACCCATGCGTCCTGTCACATGCTAGTAGAGCCCAAGGGCATCTGCTTGCTCCAGGAACATAAAGAGCCTCAAACCATTCCATCAGGTCATGGGAATGAGATCTATAATTGTTACTGGTATTTGGCATATCAAATATGACACAGGCAGCTTGTCAGGCTCTGCCGTGAGGGTGGGATACTCTTGTAGTCACCTCTGATCTCCAGCATTTATTGATGAACCTCATGGCTTCAAGCAGCCATGAGGAGCAGGCTGTGATCAGTTCTTCTGCTGGGTGGAGTCCTGACGAGAGGGGAGTCTGGATGTACAAAACGGCGGTCCTCATGGTGTGGGGTTCCTCTGGCTTCTTGTAAAGGCTCTGCTACGGTGGCAGGAAACCCGCCATCCCTCATAAGCACCTCGTGATCAGCTGGGCACAGGGAGAGCCAGTAGCAGCTCTGCCCCATGTATGTGAGTCTCTGGATCAGCACACCTGGGCTGGGCTTGAAGAAGACTACTGCAGGGTGGGTTTTGATGAACCTGGATGTGATCAGCTCTTCTGCTCGTGGAGTACTGACGAGAGGGGAGTCCAGATGTGGAAAATGGCGACCCTCACAGTGTGTGGGGGTCCTCTGTCTTCTTGCGAGGCTCTGCTGGGGTGGTGGGCCAGGGCTATAACCCGCCATCCCTCCTGGGGCGCTGATCAACTGGGCACAGGGAGAGCCTGTAGCATCTCTACCCCATGTATGCAAGTCTCTCAGAAAATGTACATATCTCAATAATTTGGGAGATGATCGCACCTTCTGGAAAGGGTTTCTTAAAATTCTAAACAGAAAACTTTTAAAATCATGTATGACACATAGTAATAACTTTGTAAAATGTAGATTCATGGGACTTCAAACCAGCATGCTAAGATTTAGCTCTCATTCCATCTAACCTTATTTTTTTGGTTTATGTCATATTTATAATATTCTTCATTATTTGTATCAAAGTCATACACATGTTTGTGTTTTTAAAAATGGCAAGTGGATTAATAACAAAAAATCAATAGCTTGCCATTTCATGGCTTACCACTAAAAATTTCATTTTCTTGAAATAATTGGCTTTAATCATTTTTCTACTATTTTCTTAAAAAGTTATCCCAGTTGTTCTTAAGGGTAAATTTATGCCACAACTAGGTCAGATTGATTGTATAATGTAAGACACTTGCTTTGCTGAGAGCAACCATATTTCAATCTCCAGCTCTACATTCAATCCTCTGACCACCACTGAGTGTGCTCTCAACCCCCCACCCCTGCCTGCCAAAAAATATATGCCCCAGTATCATCTTTTGTCCCCTTTATATAGGCATTGCTTTGTTTACATTTTTTTTGTTTTTACTCTTTTCTAGCTGTTATAATGTCCCAACTTTGCATCCAAAAAACAAGAATTCATTGGGCAGATAAAGGGGATCTCTTAGCCACTCATTCTCATGACTCAGCATTTCCCAGAAAGTGAGACTAGCCGAAGTCAGCCTCTCAACCCTCAACAACAGAGGTGAAACAGGAGTCCCACACTAATGCATTTAGTGGACTAGTTATATCTCTGCTTGCCACATGTGTCACTTGTATCACATGTCTTTCCGTTGTTCATCGATTTGCCTGAGCAGGCACCAGTAACCTCTCCATAAGTCCTGTCACATTCTAGTGTAGCCCAAGGGCATCTGCTCGCTCCAGGAATATGAAGAGCCTCAAACCATTCCTTCTTCAGGTCATGGGAATGAGATCTATAATTGATACTGATTTTTTGGCATATCAAATACAACACAAGTAGCTTTCCAGGCTCTACCGTGTGGGTGAGATACTAGTAGGTTCTCATCTGGGCATTTATTGATGAACCATGTGGCCACAAAGGAAAAAAATAGGCTTTTCTGCTGGGTGGAGCTCTGACAAGCTGGGGAGTCTGGATGTTGAAAATGGCAGCCCTCATGGTGTTGGGGTTCCTCGGGGTTCTTGTGAGGCTCTGCTGGGATGGCAGGCCAGGGCTAAACCCACCTTCCCTCCTAGGCATCTCATGGTCAGCTTGTGCACAGGGAGAGCCAGTAGTAGCTCTGCCCCCTGTATCTGAGTCCCCTTGCCACATGATATTTGGAAATTATTCCCATTACCCTACAAGAGAGACATTTTGTTAGAACACATAAGTGAACTTGGTGTCTGCCATCTTGGGAAAAGCTTAAAGCTCAGGAACTACAGAAAGACTCTGCTCCAAGATTCTATCAGTAAACTTTATGTGAGCATTCATAACTGAAGATGTTGAAATAAATAAGACCAAACTTGAATTTTATTACTCTGAACTATCACATTTCAGAGTTATTCTTTGTTCTCATTATTGTAAAAACTCAACATTTCATTGTGTTTCCTTAATGATGAGTGAATTACCATTCAATTTAAATTGATGGATTTGAAACTAAGGGACTCTGAGGATGAGTTGAGCTGTATTTCAGGGAGAAATTTTTTGCTCATTTTGTGCAAGAAAGGATTTGTATAGGATGTATAAAAACTAGGAATTAATTCCTAGGGAGGGTGATATTCAAAACAATACCTCTCACCACGTACTCTATTCTGGTATAAATTACATCCCAATTAGGATATATAAGTTCTCATCCTTTGATGAAACTCCTTCCCTTCCTCACTCCTTTTCTCTCTCTTTTCCTCTTTTTCTTAAATAAAACAATTTTAAAGTACCTCACATAAACTGAATGTAAATATGGAAGAATTTTTTTTATTGGTTGCAGCAAAACCTTTTGTTGGGCACAAAATTTATCTTCAATGATCTACCTCCAGAGAATTAGTTAGCACAGAGATCTTCATCAAATTTAAAAAGTTTTATTTGAGGATAGAATAAAAATGGGAGGTATTATTTTCTATAAATTCTATACAGTTTGCCTCTCTTGTTGCCTGTTCATAGAACTGCTATTTTGATATGATCTCACTCTCCCTTTAATTTCAAAAAAAGACTGTCAGGAGAAAACTGCCCAGGAGGAAGCACATAATAAGAAATAAAGATGCAATCTTCTATTGAAAAGTGTCTTTAGCTTTTCAAAATACTTTAGTATTTGCTTTCCTACTTGAATCCCATGAGAACTCTGTGAGATGGTCGGGCAAATGTAAATGTATTTTCTAGAGGAAACTGGACAGAACAAGAATCACATCTTCAAAGTCTATACGTGTATTGATGAGTCTGGACTAGAATTACATTTCTTTTACTCTTAGCAGTGCAATTCCTTAGGCAAAAAAAAGTGTTTTTCTGGCCTGGAATGATAGTCCAGTGGGTAGGGCATTTATCTTGCATGGAGCCAACCCAGGTTGTTCAATCCCCAGCATCTCAGAGGGTCCCTGTGAGCACCACCAGAAGAAATTCCTAATTACAGAGCCAGTAGTAACCCCTGTTATCCCTGGTTGTGACCCAAAAAAAGAAAATAAAAGTATGTTTCTTTTCTTAGCAATGTTATATTTTAATATAATTTAATAATTTATCAGTATTATACATTTCAGTGCCTCAATAAAATGGCCTTAACATAAAGAAGTTCTTTCTACAAGTAGAGAACAAAATTACTTTCAAACATAATCAAGCAAGAGGAATTCCCCTTCTATTTTTCTTAGGCCAATTATATACCATTCTTCAAATCTGCTTAAATTTTATTTTTTCCAAATATGTTTATATGATTTATCATAAATCTTTAATATTCCTTATATTATAGGTTTATGAAATTTTGATGAAGAGTCTTATTCTCATATTTAAATGTATGGATACAATTTATATAATATATAAACCTCAACCAGTATAAATTACCCAGATTTGTACATAATAAGAGTCTTTAGAGAATATACTAAATGTCTCCAAGATTAGAACTAGAAACGTCATAAAGCTTATGAGGTTTCAGTGTTTCAAATCTGGAATCAATCCTACTCTGCTAGTGATTCATGAAAACTAAGCTTCCTTAGATTTCCATATTTCTTATAAAATGATTAATTGTTTACATTTCATAGATATCTGGTGTTCATCTGTTTTATCCTTCCCATTGAGTGGTGAAATTCTTGTAGAAATACTAATCATGGGATTGATCTGGTTCCTTAGAGCTTAATTTGATCAAGACGACTCATAAGTCTCTAACAAAAGCACTCAATTCCCCTGTATGTGGTAGTTGGTTTACGGAGAGTTACATAACCAAAGTTTCCTAACAGGGCAGTTTAGTTTCTGCATTCGTACCAGGATTTGGAATCTCTTGTCTTTCTTATGAAATTCATTCTAACATTAATATCTCATTGTTGTTCTGATTTATATTCCTCTACTTAGTGATGTTGAGCACATTTTTATATTCCTTTTGAGAAATTGAATAACTTCTTTAAAAAATGGTTGTGTAAATGGGGCACTGGTGGAGGGATGGGTGCTGGAATACTGTATTACCAAGAACCAATTGCGAACACCTTTGTAATTGTATGTCTCACGGTGGTATAATAAAAATTTTTTTTAAAATGGTTGTGGCTTTGAGGCCACACTCAGCAGTGCTCAGGATTTGTTCCTGGCTCTGTATTCAAGAATCACTTTTGGCAGACTAAGAGGCCCACACATTGAGCCAGGGATCGAACCCTGGTTGGCTCTATGCAGGGCAAACACCCTACCTCTATACTACTGCTCAAAGCCCTCAATTTCAATTGGATGTTTTGTGTCCTGATTTATTGTACTACTGAACCATATAATTACTTTATGTATTTTAAATATGAATCCCTTATTAGCCATGGGGTTTACAACTGTTTCTTCCTGGTAGAGCACACTTCTGTGTGTATTTGTCTTCTGTACAGCATTTATCATTAAACACTATTCTTATTTGTCTTGATGGCTCAATTTTTCTGTATCAATTATCCCTCATTGTCCAAAAAAAGGTTTAAATATGTCAATATACCAGTTGACTTTAAAGGAAAATAACTCAGATTTCAATAGCAGAATAAATAAATAACTTTCTAGAAAATTAGTGAAGGATTAAGTTAGGGAGATGGTATTGGAAGTAAGCACTTGCCTGACAAGAGGTTGTTCCAATTGTGAGCCTGGTTCGAATTTGTGGCATCATATAACATACCCTGAGCATGACCAAAAGTCACTCCTAACTACTCAGTCAGAAATAACCCCTGAGTACTGTCAGCTGTGGTACAACCTCTCACTGTTTAAAAAGAAAAGATTATGTGAATGCTGATCACTCTAAATTTCTAAAAATGCTAATCATTTCACTAGCCATGTCAATTTCAGTACATGGCTGTCATCTAAAGAACTTAAAAAGCAATTTTTTGAATCATCTATGATTAATGTATATGTGAACTTGTTAGAACTGCCTCACTCTAGGGAGCCTCCAACAGAATGGAAGGTAGAAAAAATTTGCCAATCTCTGCCACCTGCTTTTAATAAATATCCAAGTCTGTTATAGATAAATGATTTGCTAACATTTGGAAATTGGAAGTAAAGAAGGCAATTTTAGCAAGACTGGGCTTTGGGGAAGGTAAAGCAGCAACCTTCCATTAGCTAGAGGAGAAAAGGAAAGATCTACACTCATGAGCAGGTCGGGAAGGCAGTCAGCAGACTCAGCTCCTGGATAGGCACCGTAGAAGAACCGGAAAGGACCATGAATATGGCACCACACATTGAGCTCCCCTCAACAACACATCAGTCCTTTGCAGCTTGAACAAAGAGGATTTAGCAGCCAAGGTTCAAGGAAATAAAAGATTCAAGTTCTCTTTTCTGAAGGTTGATGACATTCCAAAAGGCTATAATAGTTCTAAGATGAAAGGGATTGCTTAATGACAAGTTAGCTAGTGATATTTGGACTAAATGATTTATTTAAACTAATGAAATTTATATTTCTTGCTTTTCTAAGTTAATAGACTTCCAGTCACTGCTATTAAAATTACTATGGAGAGGAATAAACAAAAGTGTGTGAGATAGTATAGCTTTAGGCATGGCTGACCTGTTTGATGCCTGGAATCACAAGTAGGGAATGATCACTAAACACAAAGTGGTAAACCCTGACAAATACTGAATGAAACCAAACACCACATCCCTAAAAAATACTGTGCTGTTTCCATTTTCCATAATTCCAATCTTTGATAAATAGCAATCATGGGTGGTAATTATTGTCCAAAGTCGATGTATGTAACATATCTGTCTCATTCCAACTTAGACACTAGAAAATTATGGTGATCAAAATTAATAATAAATGCACATATTTTCTTTCGCCCTTTCTATAGAACCTCAAGGAGATGAGTAAAAGAGTGCTCAAGTTTAGCCATGCAAGACAGACACTTTTCCATCATTCTTGAAGTTTTTTGTATTTTGAGTCATAGCATGTTTACCATTTGACACCTGTCAGTTGATTAGGAGATAACACCTCTGGAAAGGCAAGAGTTTCTAATTCTTTCAGTCTGTTTGAACAGGCAGCTACAAGATGATACCTCGATGGAATAATTGGAAGAATTTGTTAACCCCATAGGGAAAGAAGACAAATGTCAACCAAAACTTCATTAAATGCAGAGATCTACTATTGATTTATTTTTCTTTGGTGAATGTGATGATGGTGGCTTGTCTCAGGATGGAGGGGCCAGGCTGTCATCCTTGTCAGTCTTTATAGAAGTCCTAAGTTAGCAGTGATGTAAAGCACATTTTGATTTGGTTGTGAATAAAAATCTTTCTTTCCTACTCCCCTGTGCTGTATTTGTAGAGAAACTTCTGGGTTAGGGGAAATGACTGTTTTTGGGGGGTTTGGAGAAATTGCTCTTTTAGTTCTATTCCTTCTACCTGTTTAACAGATATCAGTAATCATCACTTTGAAAAAAGAATGTGTTAGAAATGAGAGTGATTATGTCCCCAGTCACACTTTTCTCAGTTGATGTAAGTGAAGTGGTTATGTGTATGAGAGGACAGCACCAAAATGTGCTGACCTTCACAAAGAATGACTGCATTCATGGTGGGATTTAAACACAGACCAGTCTTCTAGAACTAATTGTTGTTAATAAGTAACACCAGACTAGAACTGTGGATTGAGACGGAGGAAAATGTATATACATGATAAC
>JAJIBD010014174.1:0-22789 GCA_021461705.1 Cryptotis parvus
CTCCTGACACCTGCCCCTGCGCTCCTGACACCTGCCCGCACTCCTGACACCTGCCCCACCCTGACACCTGCCCGCGCCCTGGCCCCGTCCCCCTTTGCTCTGTCCTGCAGCCGTGGCCTTACCCTGGCCGTGGCTGTTGCATCAGCTCCCCGGACTTGGGCCTCAGCATGTTGGCTCCGGCGCCCTCACCTCACCTAGGCTAGTGCCAGTCCTGTCCCGCCACTCCTCCCCTGCCCTAGTTGCCGTGGGGTGCCGGGGACAGTGAGGCCGGCACCGGGCTGGACTTTTGGCTTCCAGGACAGGAGATCACTGGGACTTGGGACCGCATCTCGCTACCAGCTTCCAGCAAAACCCTTTGGCAGACCCGAGATTTTTTTTTTAATTTTTTACTATACTACCGTGAAACATACAATTACAAAGGTGTTCACAATTGGTTCTTGGCAGTACAGCACCAGCACCCATCCCTCCACCAGTGCCCCATCTGCACCACCAATGCACCCCACGCCCCCCCGCCCACCCCCATGCTGCCTCAACAGCAGGTACCCCACTTTTCTCTCTCTCTCTCTCTGTCTCTGCATCTCTCTCCCTCTTATTTTATACATTGTGGCTAGCCCTGCAGATATTTAGAGTTTATCACTGAAGTCTCTGTGTATATTCAATGGTGAGTTAGGACCCGAGAATTGTGAGGCAGACACAGGCCCCCTGGGAACAGAGGCCCAGGGAGCCCCAGGGTGAGGCCAGGCGGCTCCCCCAGACCACCCCTGGCCCCAGCACCCATCTTGCGCACCTCCACCCCGCTACATGCTCTGGCCCAGAGGTGGCCGAGGCTGTGTGTGGCACGTGCTCAGTGGCGGTGGGCTACTGGGGGTCCACCCTGCCTCCATGGCCCAGCTCTGGGTCCCGCAGAAGCCCCCAGCAGCCCAAGGGGGACCCTCAGTTGGCCAGAGCAGTGTCCCTGTCCAGAGACGACAGCTGGGCGGCCACGGGCACCTGCTGTGTGTCACACACCCTCAGGCCCTCCGTGCCCTTGTCATGGTCCCAGAGGCCCCTCGGACCCCCTCCCGACCCTCCTGACCCTTGGCCTGGGGGTCCCCACTCTTACTGTCCCTCCTGCGGGTGTCCCATATCGACTCTGGGATGTGGTTGGGACTGTGGGGCAGAGCAGACCGGGGACAGGCTCGGCTCTGGTCCACCTTCTGAGAGCAGAGCTGGACCCTGGCTTGCGCAGGGGAGCGGCGGGCGGCTCTGTGGCCTTCACTAAGGCCCCGCCCCTGCCTGGTGCCGCCCACAGGTTCCAGAGCATGGAAGGTTCTGGAAGGGTGCAGCGCTGGGCTGACCACTCTCCCAGAGTCTGCAGAGGCCAGACCTGTCAGACCGGAGGAATGGGAGGTCACATGAGTCTCGAGGTGACATCACAACAGACAAGGCCCACTTTCTTCTGCCGGGCTCGCGTGGCGGCTCCCTCCCCCTGGGCACCCGCCTCAGACTAGGCGTCTGGGCTAGCGTCTGCCTGTACCTACTCCTGCAAGAGCTGCTCTGATGGGCTCCAGGGCACCCCCAAGGCACCCACACGGCTACTCACATACACATACAGTCACACACAGTCGCACAAACTATACACCCACACAGCGAGTCACACAGTACATTCACATACACAGTATACCACATTTACACACATACAATCACTCATATGACTACATTCACACACAGGAATTGCACACATTCATGGACACACATTCACCCATGCACTCACACAAGCACACACAGGCACATTCACACACATACATCCATAGTCCACAGCTACACTCACAATTACACACCAGCACTCACACACACTCACACATACACGGGCATATTCACAATGCACAGCCTCACTGCAGACACGTGTGCGCAGACACACACCCACACACAGCTCCTGTGGTCAGCGGACTGCAGGGACACTTCCCGGGTGCCCAGTGGGCTCTGCTGTGGGCGCTGCTCAGGGTCAGGCCAGCGGTTCAGACCCGACTGGAAGATGCTGGAGAAAAGGGCAGTGCTGGCCTCTGGGGACTTCCCCTGCCCTGTGCCAGAGGCCCCCGCCCACCTTCCCCTGGTTCGCCCCAGCCTAGGAAGTCCAGCCCGGGGCTGGGTTGGCCTGCAGGACTCCGATCCCTGTTTTCTGGACTTGGCGCTGAGCAGGCTCATCCTCCGGAAGGCCTGCAGACCCGGCGCTCGGCCTCAGGTAAGAGCTGTGGAACGGCAAGGGGGTGATGGCAGGAGGCGGCGGGCGGGGCGGGGAGACAGACACTTGGGGCGTGTTGATTCCACGTGTGAACCGCGGTCCAGCTTCCCGTAGGACGCGGAGTTGGTGCCGGCCACTGCCGTGACAGGAGCTACATACGTGGGCGCCTTCTCGAGACCTGCAGCCCCGGCCTGCCGCTCTGCCGCCTCCCAGCCTCTTGACGGCTCTGCTTCTCTCCACACCGCGTGTGTCGTGTGTGTGTGTGTGTGTCTGTGTGTGTCTCCTGTGTGTGTCTCTGTGTGTGTGTGTGTCTGTGTGTCTGTGGGGGAGAGCCGCAGGAGCATAAAGCCCATCAGCGCCAGGAGTGGGCTGCAGTGACCCTCTGTCCCCGGCCAGAGTGGACACAGATGCTGGTTTCACTGCTGTCCCGGTCAGTTGGCCCAGAGACAGGATGGGGGAGGCAGAGAAGGCCCGGCTGCAACAAGCCCGTAGGTTGGACGAGGGGGCTCAGGGTGAGGCTTGTGTGCTCCCGGGACCTGTTCCCTGTGGCAGGCGTCTGTCGGGCTCTGCAGGGCAGGACTGACCAGGAAGGGCCAGGGCTATGGACCTTACCGCCCAGTCTCGGCCTGCGTCTCCTCTGGGCCCCTGGTACCTCCCCAGGTCCTCTCGGCATCCCGGTCCAACCAGATGGAAGCGATTAGAAAGTATTTGTATTGAAATGGCATTCGCGGTCTGTGATATAAGTTTCATACGGATAATTATAAGTCAACAAATAGATTTTTAGATGGTTTCAGTGTCTAACTGGGGGCAGTGGAAGGTGGGTTTCCCTGACCACCGCTGAGAGCTGGGACTGTGGTGCAGCACTCGCGCCCCCTGCTGCCCGGCCCCTGTGCTAGCCGGGGAAGGCTGGGGGCGGGGCCTGGGGTGAGAGGGCAGGTGGGTTCCAGAGGGCAGGAGGGGTTCAGAGGGCAGTGGGGTTGAGGGAGGAAGCTGAAAGACAAGCCGCAGAGCAGGCCCCGGTGTGACAACAGCGTCTGTAACAACCTTTGGAAGATGTCCTGTGTGTGTGTGTGTGTGTGTGTGTGTGTCTGTGTGTGTCTGTGTGTGTCTGTGTGTGTGTGTGAGACACACTGCTCAGGGGGTTACTCCTGGCTCTGCACTCAGGACTCACTCCTGGAGGTGCTCAGGAGACCCTTTGGGATGCCGGGGATGGAGCCCAGGATGGCCACGGGCAGGCAGACGCTGTACTATGGCTCCGCAACCGACCTTTGAATGGTTCGAACCCAGCTTTGTTTATTCTTTCCTCTCTGTTAAAGGCTCTGGGGCCCGGGAAAGCCGCCCCAGAGGAGAGAGGGTCAGATGCCCCCCCCCCCCATCTTTCCGGTCAGGGGTCCATGCATGCGCTGGTCTGTCCTCCACAGATGTCCACCTGGGGCAGGGGTGACTTGCTGCGCAGGAAATGAGCCCAGGAGTTGCCCAGATTAAGGCCGAGGCTGCCCGCTGACCGCCGACGTGGCAGTTCTCTGGCTCCTCAGGTGAAGCTGGCGGTGCTCGCCTGTGCGCAGGGGCCGCAGATCGCCCTGGCGCCTCCAGGATGGACCCCCAGCCCAGACGGCTCAGGGCGCCCCACGCCGCCAACACAGCCAGAGCACCGCGAGCAGAGTTGGGGCCGAGACGGAGCAGCGTGTCTCCTCCTCTGCCTTTGTGCTAGCACCAGCCCGGGATCAAGCTTCCCGGGCACCTGCTCTGGGTTCAGGGTCTCTTGCTGTTCCCCCGCAGGCCCTGCTGCTGCTGGACCGTCCCATGCCGTCCCCGTCGTCCCTGCCGGCCCCGGCCATGGGGCTGCTGGAGCAGGTCTGCAACTACGTCGACTGCCACCAGGGGCGTTTGTGCAGGTGCGGACGCGGGCCACTTCAGCGACCGGGGTTGGGGGGCGGGGGGGGGGTCCTCCGTCAGAGGCGGATGGACAGGAGAGCTCATCTGTCCGCTGGTCTGGCTGGGCTCTGTTCTAGCGCCGTCGGAACACAGCAGGCAAGTAGAAGGCGTGGCCTCATGTGGCCTCATGGTCTCCCGCCGTGCCCGCCCTGCTCAAAGCCCCCCCAGGAGGACGGGTCCTGTCCTCACCCCTGCTGTCTGGCTCTCTCCTAGACCCTGAGGGACTGGGTGGCCGTGGAGAGCGACTCGGTCCAGCCCGTGCCCGGCTGCGGCAGGAGCTGGCCGGATGATGGCGCTGGCAGCCGAGCACCTCGCGGAGCCTGGGGCCAGTGTGCAGCTGGTGGACACGGGCACTCAGCAGGTGCGGCCAGGGCCCCGCCCCAGTGAGGAGGCCTTGCCCGGGGAGCACAGCAGAGCTGGTGTGTGGGGCAGTGGGAGGGGTCGCCCACGAGACTTCACTCGAGCCCTCCCGCCTCTGTGTGCCCCCCCAGGACGGCTGTGGAGTGACTCAGGCCTGAGTCCTGCCCAAGAGGCTGCCAGCCAGGCGGGCGCAGATGGGATGCCCCCGCCCGCCTGCAGGGACTCAGCCCCTCTTGTAAACATGTGATTGCAGCTGCCCGATGGCCAGAGCCTCCCGGTACCCCCCCATCATCCTGGCGGGCTGGGGACAGACCCCAAGAAGCCCACGGTCTGCTTCTACGGACATCTGGACGTGCAGCCGCCCGACGGGAGGATGGGTGGCTCACGGCCCCCTACTCGCTGACCGAGGTGGACGGTCAGTGACGTGCCTGCCCGACTCCGTCCCCAGCCCAGCCCCAGATTCGGCCTGTCACACCCAGGGGCCTTACACACCAGGGGCAACAGCGCTGCCCGGGAGCCCTCCGTGTCGTCCCTGGGGTGGGGGTGCCCGTTTCTCATCCAGCCTCACGCCTGAGCCCCGCCCAGCTCCCAGAGGAGAGGCCAGCGGCGCTGGTTTCCTCTTTATTGCATCATTATCACGATCATTATATTATTTTGGTGTTTTGGGTCACACTGGGCCATGCTCAGGGCTTATTCCTGGCTCTGCTCTCAGGAATTACTCCTGGCAGTTGGCAGTGCTCGGGGACCACATGGGCTACTGGAGATGGAACCCGGTCGGCTGTGTGCGAGGCAAACGCCCTCCCTGCTGTACTATAGCTCCGCCCCATGTCCCCAACCCCATTTCCTCTTAAATACACCAAGTAGAATTGGGTCTCGTGGGGGAAAGAGGAAAATGGGCGCAGATACACTCAGGTGGTGAGATCTTAAACCAGACTTGTTCTGTGACACGGTGCCTCGCCCCTGGGGGAGAAGGTGGGACACACAACTCATGAGCTCAGACACGACTGCAGGACAGCGGACGGTCCAAGCAGCAGTCAGTGGGCATGTCTTCGCCCAGCCAGCTGCGTGCCCGGCAGGAGGCACTGCTCCATGATTAGCTTCTGATGGACTCCAGCTGTCCCCGTCTTTCTAACTGTCCTCCTGTCCTTAAAGGAAAGCTCTATGGGCGAGGAGCCACGGATAACAAGGGCCCAGTTCTCGCATGGATTAATGCAGTGAGCGCTTTCGAGCCCCTGGGCCAGGTAGGTGACCAGCTGCGGAGAGAGGGTGATGAGGCTGGCAAGGGCGTTGAGGGTGTCCATGGGGAAATCGTGATGGTGCCCTTGGGGTAATAGTGATGGTGCCATGGGTATTAGTGATGGTGTCCATGGGTAATAGTGATGGTGCCCATGGGGTAATAGTGATGGTGCCATGGGTAATAGTGATGGTGTCCATGGGTAATAGTGATGGTGCCCATGGGAGTAATAGTGATGGTGCCCATGGGTGTAATAGTGATGGTGTCCATGGGTAATAGTGATGGTGCCCTTGGGGGTAATAGTGATGGTGCCATGGGTATTAGTGATGGTGTCCATGGGTAATAGTGATGGTGCCCATGGGGTAATAGTGATGGTGCCATGGGTAATAGTGATGGTGCCTATGGGTAATAGTGATGGTGCCCATGGGTGTAATAGTGATGGTGCCCATGGGTGTAATAGTGATGGTGTCCATGGGTAATAGTGATGGTGCCCTTGGGTAATAGTGATGGTGCCCATGGGTGTAATAGTGATGGTGCCCACGGTGGTATTAGTGATGGTGTCATGGGTAATAGTGATGGTGCCCATGGGTAATAGTGATGGTGCCCATGGGGGTAATAGTGATGGTGCCCACGGTGGTAATAGTGATGGTGCCCATTGGGGTAATAGTGAGGGTGCCCATGGGTGTAATAGTGATGGTGCCATGGGTAATAGTGATGGTGCCAAGATGGTAATAGTGATGGTGCCCATGGGTGTAATAGTGATGGTGCCCACGGTGGTAATAGTGATGGTGCCAAGAGGGTAATAGTGATGGTGTCCATGGGTAATAGTGATGGTGCCCATGGGTGTAATAGTGATGGTGTCCATGGGTAATAGTGATGGTGCCTAGAGGGTAATAGTGACGGTGCCCATGGGTCATAGTGATGGTGCCCTTGGGGTAATAGTGATGGTGCCCATGGGTAATAGTGATGGTGCCCACGGTGGTAATAGTGATGGTGTCATGGGTAATAGTGATGGTGCCCATGGGTAATAGTGATGGTGCCCACGGTGGTAATAGTGATGGTGCCCATGGGGGGGACTAGTGAGGGTGCCCATGGGTGTAATAGTGATGGTATCCATGGGTAATAGTGATGGTGCCCATGAGGGTAATAGTGACTGGTGCCCATGGGTAATAGTGATGGTGCCCTTGGGGGTAATAGTGATGGTGTCCATGGGTAATAGTGATGGTGCCATGGGTAATAGTGATGGTGCCCTTGGGGTAATAGTGATGGTGTCCAAGGGTAATAGTGATGGTGCCCATGGGTAATAGTGATGGTGCCAAGAGGGTAATAGTGATGGTGCCAATAGGGTAATAGTAATGGTGCCCATGAGGGTAATAGTGATGGTGTCCATGAGGGTAATAGTGACGATGCCCATGGGTAATAGTGATGGTGCCCTTTGGGTAATAGTGATGGTGTCCATGGGTAATAGTGATGGTGCCATGGGTAATAGTGATGGTGCCCTTGGGGTAATAGTGATGGTGTCCAAGGGTAATAGTGATGGTGCCCATGGGTATAGTGATGGTGCCAAGAGGGTAATAGTGATGGTGCCAATAGGGTAATAGTAATGGTACCCATGAGGGTAATAGTGATGGTGTCCATGGTAATAGTGATGGTGCCCATGGGGTAATAATGATGGTGCCCATAGGGTAATAGTGATGGTGCCCATGGGGTAATAGTGATGGTGCCATGGGTATAGTGATGGTGCCTATAGGTAATAGTGATGGTGCCCATGGTAATAGTGATGGTGCCCATGGGGGTAATAGTGATGGTGCCCATGGGGTAATATTGGTGATGCCCATAGGGTAATAGTGAGGGTGCCCATGGGGTAATAGTGATGGTGCCCATGGGTTAATAGTGACGGTGCCCATGGGGTAGTTGTGGACGGTGCCCATGGGGTAGTTGTGATGGTGCCCATGGGGTAGTTGTGACTGTGCCCATGACGATATTTCAGAGGTGAAGAAGGGTGATGCTGTGCCCTGTCTGAACTGCCTGTGCCCGTGTTTCCAAGTTTATGGAGATGGGCACCACAGGTCACCCACCTTACAGACAAGGAGGGTGAGGCTTGGGATGCCCCCCAGAGCAGAGCGCAGCGCAGGGCCCCTGCCAGGTTGGCAGCACATGAGGCCAGGCCTCTGCCCACTGCAGCATCTGTCCTTGGACTCAGCTTTTTAAAAATTGTTTTCTCTGCCATTTTATTTTTTTTGTTTTTTGGGCCACACCCAGCAAGGCTCATGACTCTGAACTCAGGAATCACTCCTGGTGGTGCTCAGGGGGCCGGATGGGATGCCAGGGATCGAACCCTGGTCAGCTGTGTGCAAGGCGAATGCCCTACCTATCGCCTGGCCTTATTTATTTAACTGAGTCACCATAGATACGCTAGTTACAAGGTCGTTCACGATTGGGTTTCGGTCCTACAATGTTCCCACACCGTCCCTTCACCATTGTAATGCTCCCACCACCAGTGACCCAGTGTCTACTCCGCCGCGATCATTTCCAGCTATTAATGTCATGCTGGTCCCGTCGCTGTCCTAAATGCCCTTCCCCAGCATTGTGGCAAGCTTCTAACCGCCGACAAGTCATCTTTTTTAAAAATAATCTCTATTTTTTCTTCCTCCCATCATCCTTTCACAAAGGATAGAGACACTCTCAAACAATGCCTTGAAACTTGCTTGCTACTTTGCAAGCCACCACGCAAGGCCGGCGGGTGTGTGATGGTCTGTGTAGTCTCGCTGCCCTTTGTGCTCTGGTGGAGATAGTCTTATTAGGGATCCACATCAGGGCTTTTGAAGAAGGGAGGGTGTGACTCTGAGGGGACAGCCTCCACTCCTAACTATTGGCTGATATTTTACTGGTCACAGCCAAAAAAAAAAAAATCCTCAGCTTACAGCCATGTGAGAGCTAGTTCGGTGTTTAGAAAGCTTTTCATATGAAGCCCCTCAGAACTTGCGTTTGGCATCCTAAGACTTCTGGAGGCCCGTGGAGCCGCCTGATAGGTCCCTACCACAGGCCCGTGACCTCGGCCGGCCCCGGCTCCTCGCACCTGTCCATCTCAGCCCTGGCCTGTGCAGCCTCTCGTCCCCGTGCTCCTTCCCTCTAAAGGAGCGTGTCCCGCCTCTGGATTCTTCAGCTGTCCCTCATCTCCTGCCTCTTATACTCCAATTCACAAGTTATAAAGACCCAAGACCAAAACCAAATGGGGGGGGGAAGAATGTAAAGACTGTAAAGGGCCTTTTCGGGTCCGACATCAGAGAAAAGCTCGGTCCCACTGGCTGTGAGATCACGGGCTCTCACCGCGTCAGAAGACAGGCTGGCTGCCGGCTGAGAAGCAGCAGCTACATGGCCGAGACTTCCTCAGCCACATCAGAATCCTCGCCATCGTGCTCGGAGCGTGAGCGCAGAGAAGAGACTTGTGCTCAGGAAACTGTCTTGGAAATTGCTTTTGGGAGGAGGAGGGGGCCACTCCATAGCAGGGCGTTGTTTTCTGGGAACTTGATCATTAGAATCTCTGGGTGGGGGTTACGGGCCAGAGCTCCTGCACCGCCCTTTGCCTGTGCTAGAGCTGCTGGGGGCGTGGATGGCCCTCGGGACACTGAGGCTGCATAGCATACTCGCTCTCACAGCCAAGGAAGGTGGCCGAGCTGGTCCCGACGTTTGCCCTGTGGCCGCAGCTGGTACCAACACTTGCACTGTGGCCGGAGCTGGTCCCGACGGCTGCCCTTTGGCCGCAGCTGGTCCTGACTGTTGCCCTGTGGTTGGCGCTTTTCCAGGATCTCCCCCGTGAATGTCAAGTTGATCCTGGAAGGGATGGAGGAGGCGGTTCCGTGGCTCTGGCGGAGGTGGTGCAGGCCGAGCGGTGTGGCTTCTTCTCCAGCGTGGACTACATAGTGATTTCCGACAACCTGTGGCTCAGCCGACCAAGCCGGCGCTCACATATGGAACGCCGAGGGAACAGCTACTTCATGGTGGAGGTGCCCGCGGAGGGGCTATGGGAGTGGCAGGGGACAGCCCCGTGCACTGCATGCCTTTTCTTTTCTTTTCTTTTTTTTTTTTTGCTTTTTTGGGTCACACCCGCGATGCTCAGGGGGTTTCTCCTGGTTCTGCATGCAGGAATCACTCCTGGAGGTGCTCGGGGGACCATATGGGATGTGGGGATCAAACCTGGGTCAGTCGCAAGTGCAAGGCAAATGCCCTTACCACCCGCTGGACTATCGCTCGGCCCCTGCATGGATTCTCAGAGCCGGGCATCCTTTGAGGAGGAGTCGGGCAGGAAGCCGCAGCCGGCGTGAAAAGAGGGAACGGGCCCAAGGGGACATAAAAAGCCTCATGAGACTCTCGCAGCTGAGCTGGAGGCAGGCGGGCAGCGCCTCAGCACATCATCGCAGCCAGTGCTGGAAACGGGCATGTGGGTCAGGCGGAGCCGGGCATATATGGGCAGCACTGCCCAGGCTGCAAAATGAGGCCCAGCGGCGCCCTTCTGCAGCAGCCACTCTCCGGGCGGCTCTGGACAGAGGCTGAAGGGAAGCTGTGAAGAGAGACTTAGAAGGAGACGTCCAGAATGACATGGGGCCAGTGTCACGGTCAGCGCCGGAAACACAGGGTCAGTGTGAGGGAGACAGGGTCAGAGGGACATGGGGTCAGTGTGAGGGAAGGGTCAGCATCAGGGACACACGGTCAGCGTCAGGGAGATACGGGGTCAGAGTCAGGGACACACGGTCAGCGCCAGGGAGATACGGGGTCAGCGCCAGGGGAGACACGGTCAGCGCCAGGGAGATACGGGGTCAGCGCCAGGGACACACGGTCAGCGTCAGGGAGATACGGGGTCAGGGGACACGGTCAGCGCCAGGGAGATACGGGGTCAGCGTCAGGGACACACGGTCAGCGCCAGGAAGACACAGTCATGTCCGAAGGTCAGAGGAGGGAGCAGCGAGTCAGGGCCCTACGGCTCAGTCGCCTGCACGCTCCACGTTCTAAGCCCCAAGCACCAGGTTCCCGGCACTGCCCGTGCAGCCCAGACCCTCCCCAGATGCCCCAGAGCTGTGCTGGACCCGCAGGAGGATGTTCCTGGGCCGTGCAGTGACCCTGAAGCCCAGGGGCCCTCAGCGCAGCGGGAGGGTGGGTCTGACCCGGGCCCCAGTGAGCTGTGGGAGAGTCGGGGTGAAGGCCATTCTCAGGGGTGAGAAGCTGCGAAGGGCGGGGCAGCGCTGGGCGTCTGCGGTGGGCAGGTGGCACCCTGGGTTGCCTGAGCCGAAGCAGCCCCAGGGAGCCACCGACCAGCGCCCCGCCCTGCAGGTGACGTGCCGAGCAAGACTTCCATTCCGAACGTTTGGCGGCATCCTCCACGAGCCCATGGCCGACCTGGTGGCCCTGCTGGGTAAGTCATCTCTCGGGCTTCCCTGCAGCGCTCTGGGCCGCCCACCTGGCTCGGGCCTCGAGGGCGCAGAGAGGCCCCTTCTGACCTGCCCGCCCGCGCACACTCAGAGGCCTTGCACTGCGCCGGGCTGATTCCACAGTCTCTCTCCTGTCACGGATGGCTCAGCACACACGCATGCACATGTAGGCATACACACGCACACACATACACACGTACACATGCACACGTGCATGTCTGTGTGGCTTAAGCTGGCGTGTGGCTGCGCTCTAGAAAGGACTTTAGACACGCAGATCTGTGAGGCCCCGTCCCACCTGCCCCCAGTACACACCACACCGTGGACGCCTGGGGCCCTGCTCCGGCGATGGCAGAGATGTCACATGAGCACGTGTGACACAGCAGGGAGTCAAGCGGCCACACCAGCCTGGCAGCGTGTCCACTCCTGCGCTGCGGGAGGGCGCTGGCCTGGGGCCCAACCGATGAGTCCCCATCACCCTGTCCTGTGAACCTGTCCCCAGGGAGCCTGGTGGACCCGTCAGGCCGCATCCTCGTCCCCGGGATCTACGACCACGTGGCTCCACTCACAGAGGAGGAGAGGCGGATGGACGCGCCATCGAGCTGGACCTGGACGAGTACCGCAGCAGCAGCCGAGTGCAGAGGTTCCTGTTTGACACCAAGGTCTGGCCCTGCTCACTGTCCAGCTCACGGGCGGGAGGGGATACTCGGGTCCTTGTCCCCTGTGGGCAGGACGCAGTGGTTGAGGTGGCCAGACGCTGGGCTTGCCCCTGTCCCCACAGGAAGGGCTGTTTTCTTCCCCTCCTCCTGGGCTGGCTTTGAGTGGGTGTGCCAGGCCCTCAGCAGTGCGGGCGCTGACTGCCAGGGAGCCCGGCAGGTGGGCACACACGCCCCGGCTGTGGCTGAGAGCTGCCCCCACCAAACGCACGCGGGCTGCCCCTCCTGGCTGCAGACAGGGGCCCCCCCAGCTCAGAGCAGGGATCAGGGGCCACGTGAGAGGCTGTGGGCAGCCAAAGGCGCCGGGCAACGTCCACTCCATGCCAAGTCCGGCGCGGCCCCGGGTGGTCAGGGAGGTGGGGAGGACCGTGCTGGGAGGCCGGGGCCTTGCTGAGGGCCTTGCTGTGGCTCAGGAGGACATCCTGACGCACCTGAGGCGGCGCCCGGCCCTCTCCATCCACGGCATCCAGGGCGCTTCGACGAGCCGGGCGCCAAGACTGTCATCCCCGGCCGAAGTCACCGGCAAGTTCTCCATCCGGCTGGTCCCCAACATGGACGCGCCAGTGGTGGAGCAGCAGGTGGGTCCCTTCCCCCAGCTCTCCCCACTGCACGGCCCTCATGGGCGCCACATGGGTGCTTGGTTAGCAGAGGTGGCCCCAAAGGCCTAGCCCAGAGGACCCCACAGGAGCCCGTGGAGCGTCCTGTCTGCACAGAGTGGACACCCTCACACCCGACTGTCTCCTCGTCTCGCTGAGGGGCAGCAGTGGGCGCCTCCAGCAAGCCCCCTACCCTCCTGGGCAGCTTCTGTGCCGCCTCCCCAGCCCTGAGCCCACCGGGGCCTGCGGGGCTCTGGGTCTGCAGGGGGCCAGATGGGGGAAGGAAGAGCCCCCAGTGCCCTCAGCTCTGCTCGCAGTGGCTCCGCCTTGGGAACTCTCCAAATGCTGGGCATTCCCAGATGCTCATGAAGGGCCGATTCCCAGCGGGTGATGCCTTCAGAGGCCCCATGCTGGGCTGACAGTGACCGGTCAGGGAGCCCCCGTTCTTCCAGGACACAGGCCTCAGGGCCACTCAGCAAACACGGAAACGTGAACGGTCGCAAGGAAAATGGAAGGAAGGCGGGACGGGATGCCTGTCCTCCGCTCTGTCCCCGTCCCCCGCTCTGTCCCCGCCCCCGCTCTGTCCCCGCCCCGCTCTGTCCCCGCCCCCGTCTGTCCCCCGCCCCCCGCCTGTCCCCGCCCCCCGTCTGTCCCCTCGCCCCCCGTCTGTCCCCGTCCCCTGCTCTGTCCCCTATCCCCCGCCTCTGTCCCCGTCCCCTGCTCTGTCCCCGCTCCTCTGCTCTCTGTCCCCGTCCCTGTCCTCTACTCACTGTCAGTCCCCTGTCCCTGTCCCCTGCCCCTGTCCCCTGTCCCTGTTCCCTGTCCCTGTCCTCCCGTCCCTGTCCTCCCGTCCCTGTCCTCCTGTCCCTGTCTTCCTGTCTCTGTCCTATCCCTGTCCTCCTGTCCCTGTCTTCCTGTTCCTGTCCTGTCCCTGTCCTCCTGTCCCTGTCCTCCTGTCCCTGTCCTGTCCCTGTCCTCCTGTCCCTGTCCTCTTGTCCCTGTCCTCCTGTCCCCTGTCCTGTCCCTGTCCTGTCCCTGTCCTGTCCCTGTCCTCGTGTCCCTGTTCTCCTGCCCCTGTCCGGTCTCTAGTCACAGTCCTCACACTCTCTCTGTCCTCCCTTCTCCGTGAGGTGAGCATGTCCCATGGATGCTCAGCCAGCTGGGGCCTACGGGGACAGTGATATCTGGGCTGAGCTGTGACCTCCCCTGACTGTGCCGGCCACAGGTGAGGCAGCATCTGAGTCCACCTTCTCCAGGAGGAACAGCCCCAACCAGCTGACCATCTCCATGGTGCTGGGCCTGCAGCCGTGGGTCGCTGATGTCCAGGGTGGCCAGTACCTCGCTGGAGAAGAGCCATTCACACAGGTGGGTATGGGCAGGACAGTCCTGCCATCTGGGTCCCTATGTGGCAGGTCCACACTGGCTGCTGGTCAGGGACAGTGGTCAGCCTCTACAGCAGTGTCATGTTCTACAGCCCAATGGGGGCTCTGTGGGCGCTGCCACAGCGGAGCTGGTCCCGGGGGGTGGGCAGGGGCACAGATGCCCGGACACCCCCTCCCGCCTCCCCCTTCCTCTCTTCTGTCCCCACAGATGCCCGGACACCCCCTCCCTCCTCTCCCTCCCTCCTCTGTCCCCACAGATGTCCGGATACCCCTTCCCGTCTCCCTCCCTCCTCTGTCCCCACAGATGCCCGGACACCCCCCCCGCCTCTCCCCTCCCCTCCTCTGTCCCCACAGATGCCCGGATACCCCCTCCCGCCTCTCCCCTCCCTCCTCTGTCCCCACAGATGTCCGGATACCCTTCCTGCCTCTCCCTCCCTCCTTTGTCCCCACAGATGCCCAGACACCCCCTCCCGCCTCTCCCCTCCCTCCTCTGTCCCCACAGATGCCCGGATACCCCCTCCCGCCTCTCCCTCCCTCCTCTGTCCCCACAGATGCCCGGATACCCCCTCCCGCCTCTCCCCTCCCCTCCTCTGTCCCCACAGATGCCCGAACACCCCCTCCTGCCTCTCCCCCCCTCCTCTGTCCCCACAGATGCCCGGATACCCCTTCCTGCCTCTCCCCTCTCTCCTCTGTCCCCACAGATGCCCGGACACCCCTTCCTGCCTCTCCCCCCTCCGCCTCTGTCCCCACAGATGCCTGGACACCCCTCACGCCGCCCCCTTCCTCCTCTGTCCCCACAGATGCCCGGACACCCCCCCCCTCCCCCCCCTAACTCCTCTGTCCCCACAGATGCCTGGACACCCCCTCCCGCCTCTCCTCCTCCTCTGTCCCCACAGAGCCCAGATACCCCCTCACGCCTCTCCCTTCCTCCTCTGTCCCCACAGATGCCTGGACACCCCCCTCCCGCCGCCTCCCCTCCCTCCTCTGTCCCCACAGAGCCCAGATACCCCCTCACGCCTCCCCTTCCTCCTCTGTCCCCACAGATGCCTGGACACCCCTCCCGCCTCTCCCCCTCCCTCCTCTGTCCCCACAGAGCCCAGATACCCCCTCACGCCTCTCCCCTTCCTCCTCTGTCCCCATTCTCAGTGGCTCGAGCGGGGCACCAAGGAAGGAGAGGTGGGGGTCAGGGGGGTGGACAGCACCTGGGGGCAGGAAAGGCACACCCATAGTGCGGGAAGCCTCTGGGTCTTGGCTGGCCCCAGGTCTGACTGACCACAGGGACTGGACTGACCCCCCAGTCTTTCTGAACTGATATCTGGGTCTGGACAGACCCTGGGTCCAGCTGTCTGAGTGGCACGGTGCTCTGGGCACCCTCCATCCCCAAGTGGCCCAACCCCTGGGCCCTTTCGCTTCTGCATTTCCCCCTGTTGCCCCCACCCACACACACACACGTGTGTGTGCTCACGGATAACGCTGTGCTGCTGTCCTTTGGCCAAGAAGGCTTGGGTGCGTCTCTGTCTATGCCCAGAGTAAGCATCAGAATAAAAATTCCAAATGAAAAGCAATGGAGTGTGTCTGAGGGGCAAAATAAGTATCATTCGAGGGACCCCCGCCCAGGAGACCCCCAAAGGCACCTGAAAGGGTTCATGAGTGAGGACAGTGAGGGAGTGAAAGAGCGGAGCCGCCTTTGCCTTGCCCAGTTCCCGGGCGCCGCCTGTGTGGGGTCTCCGTGTGCCAGTCTCCTCGGGTGCCGCCGCCTGTGTGGGGTCTCCGTGTGCCAGTCTCCCCTCAGGCGCCTCCTGTGTGTGGGGGTCTCCGTGTGCCAGTCCCCTCGGGCACCGCCGCCTGTGTGTGGGGTCTCCGTGTGCCAGTCTCCTCGGCACCGCCGCCTGTGTATGGGGTCTCCGTGTGCCAGTCTCCTCGGGTGCAGCCTCCTGTGTGTGGGGTCTCCGTGTGCCAGCGCTCTCCCGCCACGACACTTGCATCGCTGCTTAATGAGATGATCTCCCCAAATTCCAGGCTGGCGCCAGACCCACGCTCCAAAGCAAGCGGCCTGTGTATGTCTCCAGTGGCTGCAATGGTTTCATGGGAGGCGCAACTCCTGGGAGTGGAGGATTAGCTCTAGGGACGTGCTTTTGGCTTTGCTGTTCTGCTTGCTGGGTGGAGCTGGGACTCTGAGCGGCTCTGAGCTCGAGGACCGCACCCAGGGAGCTCAGGACAGCGCCATGTCAGGGCCAAGCTGGGGCCTCCTCTGGAAGTTTGGTCTTTGGTTTCTGCCTGAACTTGCAGTCTGGGAATATAAGTTTGGTCCGTTGGTTTCTGCCTGAACTTGCAGTCTGGGAATATAAGTTGCACGTCACCGAGAAGCTTGCCGACCCCTGGCACCGCCTGGCACTGGCTGCCACGGTTAGAGCCGAGGCCAGCACCGAGTTGGAGCTCTCTGGCTCTGCCATGGCACCTGCGCCCTCCATTGCAGTGTTTGGGACAGAGCCAGACATGATCCGGGACGGCTCCACCATCCCCATCGCCAAGATCTTCCAGGACACCCTGCAGAAGAGCGTGATGATGCTTCCCCTGGGCGCTGTGGACGACGGTGAACACGCTCAGAACGAGAAGATCAACAGGTGAGTCTGGCCTGCTCCGCTGCTGGTGGCACCCCGAGGGAGCGCCTTCCCACGGGATTGCTGCCACAGCCTTCCTGGTCACTGCAGCCTCCTGCCCCGGAGTGGGAATGTTCCCTCTCCCTCCTGCCCCAGGTGGAACTACATAGAGGGCTCCAAGCTGTTTGCCGCCTTCTTCCTGGAGCTGGCTGAGCTGCATTCCGACCGGGGACAGGAACAGAACTCCGCCAGGGCAGAACCCCAAGGGGGCAGCGTTTCCGCCCAGCAAGTAACGATTCCACCCATCGAAGGCCTTGATGCGTGGTGCAGTTTGGGATCTACTCACAGGAAGCCGTCTCCCCTGCCTGCTGGGGGCACTGTTTCCCCTGCGCCCTGCTGCCTCGCCGGCTGCTCTCGTCCACCCAGGGCCGGTCCTGCTCAGGCACCCGTGATGAATGACCCACCAGCTGCACCTGGCTTCCCAGTCCTCAGCGCTCACAGACCAGGAGCTTTGGCCTTGGGCCTGTCCGTCAGAGCGTTCGATCCCGGCAGCGCACGGCAGTGACTAAGGCACGAGCCTGCCGAATCCGTGTCCCTCGTCTTCATTCCTCCATCCTGCTTCCTGGAGAGCTGGGGCGGGGGAGCCAGGATGGGCGTCCTTCACGAGCGAAGACGAGCATCCCGAGACTTTGCCCTTTGCTGCACTGATGTCAACCAACACCCCAGCCCACACCCACTTCTTGAGCCGTGCAGGCCCATGTGGGCATCAGTGTGGGACTTCTCTCAGTGACTCTATCTGAATTGCTCCAAAGCTTTTAATAGCATCCGTTTGAGAAGGGGGAAGCAATCAGCCCTGACATCTTGTAACCTTCGAATCTAAAGCCTCAGCTGAAGTGCGTGCATTAATCATTTCAGTCCAACCGTCCTGATTGGAGTTGATGTCACACCGTTTGTTTACACTGTAAACATGCACACAAATGTCGCCCCTCTAGTCAAGTGTAGGTAAAACAAATCAACCCATCTTATTAATTCATTATTTAAATCGCATTGATGGAAATGCACTTAAGGGTGCACTAGAAATGTTTCCCTTATGATCCCAAACACAAACAGAATGGGCTGGAGCAGCAGCACAGTGGGTATACGCCTGTTTGCACGCTGCCAACTAGTTTGACCGCAGCACAGTGGGTAGGGCGCCTGTTTGCACGCGGCCAACTAGTTTCACCCCGGCATCCCGTATGCTTCCCAAGACCCACCGGGAGTGATTCCCGAGCTGACAGCCGGAGCCCTAGGTGCGTGGGGCTTGTGGGCTTCTCTCTTAGGGGGTCTTCAGCTCTCAGTCTGGAAACGTGTGGGTTTTATCTGAAAGGCCGGATGAGGGCCCAGAGACCTGCTCTCCCTGAATCATCGCCGGAGTGTCGGCCAGGTCTCTGCCGAGGACTTTGCTGTTCCCCGACGTGACTGGGGCTCTGAGGGGCTTTGCTCTGGGCCATGGTTAGTGCTCGGGGGAGCCACTGGGCCCGGTGACACTGGGGGCCTCGTCCGACTTTCCCAAGGGCTCCCACTCTGTGCGCTGGCTCGGAACGGATGCTCGCAGCAGTCTGTTGCTAAGCAGGATGTGTGCGGGGAGGGAGCACGCCTGAGCCACGGCACCTTCGGTGGCCCCAGCTCGCCCAGGAGAAGCGGAGCTGCAGAGTCTCGGGCAGCTGAGTGGGGTCTCAGCCTGAGCCTAGTCCCGCAGCGTCCGGGCTGCTGCCCCTCGGGGACATCACGGGTGGGTCTCCCCAGTTCTCGCCTCTGGATATGTGGGTCCTCAGTGACCCGGGGCAGAGGAAAGTATGGTCCGGGTCTGCCCTTCCCAAGGCTGCCGGAGATCCACCACTGACACCAACGCCGACTGGAGAAGATGCAGTCACCGGCGGGCAGGAGACCCGTGGGCACTCGGGCTTTTCCCTTTCAACTTGAAGGGATCCACGTGCTCGTCAAGAGCTGTCCCCGTGGCAGTTGGGCTGTGGCAGGTGGGTCGGCCTCTGGGCGTCAGGAGCCACTGGGCTGCCGGGAGCTCTGGTGGTGGGTTGCCAGGACAGGAAGGAGGTCTGCGTCCTGCTCGCGTGCTGAGTGTGCCGCTGGCCCAGGCTCTCCATGCTGCCCACGTGGGGTCTCTGTGCTGGGCTTGGTGCTCACCCTTGTGTTTGCTGGTTGCTGGGACCCCAGCCCCACCCTCCCCAGGCCGGGAGTCTGCCCGGAAGCAGCCAGCGTGCCTTAATGCAGGACTTCCGGGCCAGTCCTGGCACTGGTGGTCACACGCACTCCTGAGGAGTCAGTCAGCCGCTCCCGCAGCTCCCCCAGACCCTGTGGGTGACCCTCACCCTCTGCACATCTCCCTCCCTGAAACAGCAGCGGAAACGTCCAGCCTCCTCCCGGCTCATCACTGCCGGCGTGGCCTGACTGGCAGGTGGCCTGTGCAACCAGAAGCCTGCTTGGGAGCCGCCCATCAAACGGAGCCACTCTGTTCTCAAGCTCCTTCCTGCCACCCCTCTGTGGGGGCCGGATCCCTGTGGGTGTCCCCTGTGTCCTGCTGTCCCTGCTCTCCTCTGTCTTGTGGCCTGTGTCGTGGGGTATCACGGCATCCCCCAGCCTCCCTGGGCCCCGCCTCAGATGTCAGCTGCCCCGGGTCTGGTCTTGGCCTCAGGGCACCCCCAGTGCAGTCCCAGACGCCCTTTGTGCTGCGGGAGCCAGTGCATGTCCCGGTCACAGGGGGCAGACTGCGGCACCGCTGAGCTGACTGAGTGTGTACGGGTCAGAAACCGCGTCCCACGGGGCTGGCTGCCCCTGCGGCTGGCCCCAATGGGTGCTGACGACACAGTTCTTCATAGAACAGCCAGGACAAAGGCAGCACACAGCACGCAGAGGCGAGAGGGGCGGGTGAGGGGTGAGGGGGAGCAGAGGGGAGAGGGCGGGTGAGGGGAGAGGGGCGCAGAGGGAGAGGCGCGGGAGGGAGGGGCGCAGAGGGGAGAGGGGTGGGTGAGGGTGAGGGGTGTCAACGCCAGGTAGCAATTCTCCGTGTTCTTTTCCACACTTGGCTGTCAACTGAACATGTACTAGCTCAGGAATCATATGGTTGGAGTCCTTGCTAGATACAGGCTCGTTCACAGCTCCTGCCTACAGCTCCACTGCCCTCTTTGGGTCCACCGGAGATGCTCAGGGGTGCTCGTGGGGTACTAGATAGGTGCCAGGGATCAAACCTGGGTCAGCCACAGGCACGGCAAGTGCCCTCCGTGCTATGCTGTGGCTCCAGCGCCCCACCCCGTCTCTTATTACAGCCAATAAAATGAAACCATGGCCGCACGCTTGCACGTGGAAGTTGCATCGGGAGGAAGCAAACTCAAGAGCCAGCGCCGAGGTCGTTTTCTACGCTGAGCTGAGCTGCCCAAAGGTTCAATCAACCGATGAAATACAAAAGCAGAAAAACCAGGGAGATTTTCCGTAGCAAAGTGCAGTTCCTTTTCTCCAGGAAGACAACGGCTGGGATGCCAATGACTATAATTTCTTAACAGTTATGATAAGTAAATAAATGCCTCTGAGCTTTTCTAGTTGGGATAGATTGAAGTAGAAAAATGTCATTATGTGGAAGAATTTTTATTTAAAAACATTATTCCACTGTAATTTCTTGCTTCAGAATGAAAAACGATGTCAGAGAAATTATGCCTTTGACTATAATAGAAAATATGAAGTTTTAAATCATCTCACCTCCCACATTGAAATTCACCAAAACAGCATTCAAAAAGAGCTCAGATTTGCAAGTCGGCCGTGGGCGCTCAGAGCTCATGGCATATTCTCAGCTATCGTAGGCAGGCATTTGAGAGCAATGACAGAAGATGTTAATTGGAAAGAAATCAGGACTTCAAGTGACACCATTACAGGCAATTAGTCATCAAAAGTGGCACATCACCCAAAAATGACCAACGCTGCCTTTCCAATTCTAAAGAAATGAGATCTCCACGGGGGCTTAAGCTCCTGAGCCCGCAAGGGCCAGGGAAGGGGTGTTCCAGAAAGGAGAGCAGCCAAGCTGCATGTCCAGCCAAGCTGCGTGTCCAGCCAAGCTGCGTGTCCAGTCAAGCTGCGTGTCCAGTCAAGCTGCGTGTCCAGCCTGCTCAGCTCCAACCCCACATGTGAGTCGGATTCCACATGGCTCACGGGACCCGGGATTCCACATACCTGGTCATGGCTCACGGGACCCGGGGTTCCACATCCCTGGTCATGGCTCACGGGACCCGGGATTCCACATACCTGGTCATGGCTCACGGGACCCGGGTTCCACATACCAACGAATGGAGACAAAGTTTGAAGAATACAGTCACGATGCTGCTGTTAAAACAGCAAGGGGCTGGGCAGATGGCTGACGTGGCAGAGCACATGTCCACCCTACGGGCGGCTGACTGCATCCCCGCACACACCCGGGCCCCCAGGCTCTGCTGGGCGGGGCGAGGCATGAACCCAAGCAGCTAAGGCACCCCCAGCATCCCTGGGGGTAGCCCTTCTTTGAAAAAACACAATGCCAACCTCTCCAGAGGAATGAAAGTGAACGCAGAGTCTCTGGTTGTAGGACTCGGGGACAGGAGACCACACAGGGTTACTTAGAGAGAGGAAAATGTAACGGTGACTATTAGCCCCAAGAGGATTCGAATGTTGTAACTGCTGAGACACTATGTTAAAAGTAGCACAAAGTGCCTTTGATAAAAGTTAAAGAGAGAATGGCTTTTAGTAAATGAATACAAAGAAACAATGGTGGGAAATAGGTGACTGTGAGCATGTATGATAGAGACTGTCGGGAACGCCACCAGGTCCGACAGTGTCAGGGCAGAGGTTCTCTTCTACCTCCGAGGACGCCGGGAGAACAGATGAAAACTCACGAGTCCGGTGCAGTTCCAAAAAAGGCTTTTAATAGTACAAAAGCTCTTCCACAGCACTCCAATATAATGAACAAACTTTAGCTCTGGTCCGAACTTAGGCCACTACAAAAGAGCCTGAGTCTCCCACCAAAGAGAGAGGATCTCACCCGAGCTGAGTCCTACCCAGAAGAAGGAGCAAAAGACCAAAGAGCAAAAAGCCAAAAGCCAAAAGCTGAGGCCGAGGGCCAAAAGCCGAAAGCTAAAAGGCCCAAAGGCAAAGGGTGAAGGGGCCTCAAGTCAGCCCCTTATATACACCAAAGTAATCCAATCGGGAGGGTCATGTCAACAAAGAACTCTAAACAGAGTGAAGTGTCACACCCTATTGCAGGTATAAACAAAGGTTATGCCAAGGTCCAATCCTTTCTACCAAGATTATCTCTTATGTGAAAAACACTGGAGAGAGGGCTGGTATAAAGTAATACATCTTAACTTCATGAGCTTCATGTAATCTAGATGGTACCCACAAGGTCTTTCTTATTATTATCTGCACCAGGGTGATTCTGAGTATCTTGTTCTCGTGTACTGAAAGGGTCACACTCGCCTGCTTAGAGCAAACTAGTATGATCCTTCCTATAGTCTTCCTATAGTCTCAACGTAGCCAGAGTGGTAGTCTCCTGGTAAATTCTAATTATCCCACGCTGGGTGCAGTGGGTATAAAGAGGAGCTGTGCCCAATCTAGAAAACATAGAAGTCTTAGTAGATGTATAAGTCAGAAGTTATTCAATCAAGGTGACTTCTGTAACTGCCCCACCCTCTATCAGTGTTTACATAGAAGAGAGGTCTCATTAGAATGAACTGTGGCTTAAATAGATTAAGCTGGGAGTGGGCAAAACAACAAAACTCCCAGAATAGCTAAACCTGTCCTCCAACAAGAGACATTCCAGAATGACAAAGCGCCAGTGGGGACCGGAGCCCCCACCCCAGGCTTGGAGCGAGCCTTGTGGGGCGAGCCCGTGTTCTACCTTTCTCTCTTAAATTTCTGACCAAGGGAGCCAACAGTTCAGTGCCGGGACCCCTGCACTTGGTTCACTGGAATCATCTGGGACCCTTATGAAGCGCTGTGGGGTCGGGAGTGGGGCACAGAGCAGGTGTGGCACCCAACACCACACCGAACCCCGCACACTACCAGGAGTCCCCTGCCTCCCAAAAAGTGTGATGCCCGTGAGCCCGCAACCAAGCGTACAACCCTGAGTATAAAACAGCAAAAGGGTATGGAGAGAACCTACCTTACTAACCTAATTACTAATTCCATCCTGATCTAATTACCGTGACCTCGGCACTGGGATCTCAAAACGGAAGTGAGCCCAGTGTTCAGCACCCAGGAAATAAACGGGGGTGGGGGGGCGTGGGCTCCAGTGTAAATCCAGGCTTTG
>JAJIBD010014175.1:0-22810 GCA_021461705.1 Cryptotis parvus
AAGTGGATGGACATGGAAAGGATCATGCTGAGTGAAATTAGCCAGAGAGAAAAGAACAGATATAGAATGATTGCATTTATTTGCGGGATATTAAAAAAATAGCTTGATACCATTATCCAAGGCCAGACAAAACATGGATCAGGAGGTCTTATCAGTGGGTAGAACCTACTGTAAATGTGTGGGAGTCAGAGGTTAGGTAATACAGAGAAAGGAACAGTGTACTAAAAATTATGGCAAATGATAATACCAGCATAGAACTGAGCATTCAAAGTACTCAAAAGGATATACATGATAACCTCTAAATATATGTACTGCAAGCCACAATGTGTAAGAGAAGGGGGGGAGAGAGAGGGAGACAGAATGACAGAAAGAGACAGAGAAAGAGAGACAGAGAGACAGAGAGAGAGAAGTGAAAATTGCTTCCATAGATGCAGGCAGCGGGTGGGGGAGTCAGGGGAGATTGGTGATGGGAAATGGGCACTGGTGGAGGGATGGCTTTGGGAAAATCGTACAGGATATATCAGGCACTGGTAGAACTTTACAAGAAGAAAACAGCCAACCCCATCAACAAATGGGAAAAGAAATGAACAGAAACTTCCATAAAGAAGAAATTCAAATGGCTAAAAAGGCACGTGAAAAATTATCATCATCACTAATCATCAGAGAGATGCAAATCAAAACAACAATGAGATATCATCTTACACCACAGAGACCGGCAACATCCAAAAGAGCAAGAACAACATGTGCTGGCAAGGATGTGGGGAGAAAGGGACTCTTTCTGGTGGGAATATCGACTGGTACAGTCTTTTGGAAAACAATATGGACATTCCTCTAAAAACTATAAATTGAGCTCCCATTTGACCCAGCCATACCACTCCTGGCGAATATACCCTGGGAGGCCAAAAACACACAACAGAAACACCATCTGTACTTCTATGATCATAGCAGCATTATTCACAGTAGCCAGAATCTGGAAACAACCAGAGTGCCCAAGAACAGACTACTGGATTAAGAAACTGTATTACAGCTACACACAATGGAATACTATGAAGCTGTTAGGAAAAATGAAGTCATGAAATTTGCCCATAAATGAATTGACATGGAGAGGATCATGCTGAGTGAAATTAGCCAGAAGGAAAAGGACAGATATAAAATGACTGCATTTATTTGTGGGATATAAAAAATAACATGAGGGCAAGAATGAAAATGAAAAAGAGCTCCTGGAAAATAAGAAATATGAGGTTAATATAATTCTAATAATCTTAGGACAAATAGCGTCTATCCTGAGAATAACTAATAATCAGTACATTGACATTATCTTGTCTTATTTAATATAAACTCTAGGTATATGACTATCAGAAAGACCATACAAAAAATACCCCTTTTATTTAAAATTTCAAAATGAATGAGCTGTATACTGTTTCATTCAACTTTATTTTTCTTTTTGATTTGCTTTTGCATTATTTCAAGTTTATTCTAGAATTCTTTTTCTCTATTACAGCAAAAAAAGATTAGAATAAGTCTAATTTCTATGATTACAATAAATCAACCCAGTATAAATCACTGAAGCATGAAATAATTTTATGTTAACTTAATTTACAGGCAGGAGATATATTTCAGAGTGTAATTCTCTCTAATAAAAAAGGGATAATAAAAATGATTCCCATTTCAGGATCTCGCTATTTTATAGTATTAGCTACTTGATAAAAATAATGAGGATGTATGAGTCTTATACATCCACACTAACGCTTCTGGTGGCAGAAACATTGTTTCTTTATTCTGAAGGAGGCTTGGATTTCTGCTTTGGTTATAATTAGGCATAAGTAATAAGATCAAAGAGTTGCATAAAAGAAGCAAAAAATATTGTCATAGTCAACTATGATGCAATTGGAAATAAATGTCAAATATTTATCATTATAATGAAGTCAATGATATTGCATGACTAAAAAATGAGTTCAATTAAAAAGTTGAACCAGTATTCACAAAAAAAAATAAAAATAAAAGAATAGCATGATACCTATATCCAAGTCAGGCAAAACATGGATCAGGAGGTTTTGTCAGTGAGTGGAAACTACCGCAAGTGTGTGGGAGTCAGAGGTTAGGTAAGAAAGGGAGGGGAACAATGTTATTATCATTTCCTATTGGAAATGATAATAACAGCCTAGAACTGAGCATTGAATATAGGCAAAGGGATATACATGATAACTCTTGAATCACTTGATCACTTGAATCCCGTTATTCATCGATTTGCTCTAGCGGGCGCCAGTAACATTTCCATTGGACCCTATCACGTGCCAATGTAGCCCAATGGCATCTGGTTGATTCAGGAATATGAAGAGCCTCAAACCGTTCCTTCAGGGTCTTAACAAGGAAGTCTGACCATCTTGTAAGTGGGCGGACACGTGATCTTTTGACATCCCGTGGGATCCAGTCGGTAATGGCTCTAGTCCAGCGGTTGTCTCCAAATCGCATTACATGTCCAGCCCATCTGATTTTTGATGCCTTGGCAAACGAGACAGCGACCCTGATTCTGGAATAGCAACGGAGGTCAGAACTCCGATTCCTTCTCTCACTTGAGTGAGACGTGATATTCCTAGCATAGCTCTTTCGATGCCTCTCTGGGAGACCCGAATAGCATTCTCATCCTGCTTTCAGAGGGCCCAGGTCTCTGAGGCGTATGTTAATGCAGGGAGAACGGTGGAGTCGAAGAGATGTGCCCGGAGCCAGAGGTTCTTTGTCCTTTTAGCTATTTCTTCGATGCCTTTGAAGGCATTCCATGCCGCTCTCTTCCTCCTGAGCAGCTCAGGTTTTAGGTCGTTCATCATGTTGACTTCTCGACCTAGGTACACATAACTGCTGCATTCAGAGATGTTTGTTCCATTGAGAGTGAATGGGGCCTCTGGAACTAGTTCATTTCTCATGAACATAGTTTTCTTCAGATTCAGCTGTAGACCTACCTTTCCACATTCTCGGTCAAAGTCAGCCAGCATTTGTGCTGCTTGGCTAATGTTTGGTGTTATTAGAACGATGTCATCAGCGAAGCGGAGGGGTGGTGTAGTTGCCGACCATCTATCTTCACTCCCATTCCTTCCCATTCTAATTGTCTCATGATGTTCTCGAGGGTGGCACTGAAGAGTTTTGGTGAGATGGTATCACCCTGTCGAACCCCTCTTTTGACATCAATGATCACTTCTTTGTAGAATGGTGAGATCCTGGTGGTGAATCCGTAATACAGCTCACGAAGGATCTTGATGTATTGGGTTTGAGCACCCCTGTTTGGCTAGGGGCTTCGATGACTGCTTCCAGTCTCCACAGAATCAAAGGCTTTCTGTAAATCAATGAACGTGAGACAGAGTGGCATCTTGTACTCCCTACAAACCTCAATGAGCTTGGTTACTGTGTGGATATGGTCGATTGTGCTGAATCCTTTCCGGAAACCTGCTTGCTCGCATGGTTGTCCTTCATCTAGTGTTCTGCTAATCCTGTTCAGGATGACTCGTGTAAACAGCTTGTAGATGACAGACAACAGGCAGATAGGGCGATAGTTGCCGATGTCGTGAATGTCTCCTTTCTTGAACAGTAGAACTGTCCTGCTGGTTTTCCATTGGGAGGGCACCTTGCATTCGGACAGGTAGCGTGTGAAGAGCCGAGCTAGTGTATTGATGAGTACTGACGGCAGATTCTTCAGATGTTCGGGTCTGACTTTGTCTGGGCCTGGTGCTGTTCCCTTCTTTACCAATGAGATGGCATGTCGGATTTCAGAAGGGAGAACGTTGGGAATGACATATCCATCCTGTGGAATTTGGTATGTGGGCAGGTGGATGTGGCTATCAAAGAGATTTGAGTAGAAGTCCTGGATAATCTTCTCCGTTGCCTTTCTGGAAGATGTGATAGATCCATCAGGGCGTCGGACATGTATGTATTTCAAGCCACAATGTGTAAGAAAAGAAGAGAGAGAGAGAGAGAGAGAGAGAGTGAAGGCAAAGTGCCTGCCATAAAGACATCTGGGGGATGGGAGAGGGAATCAGGGGACATTGCTGGTGGGAAATGGGCACTGGTGGAGGGATGGGTGTTGGAACACTGTATGACTGAAACCCAAACATGAAAATCTTTGTAATTGTATATCTCACGGTGTGCTATAATACAGATTTTTTTTAAAAAAATAGGTAAGGTTATCTTCTGCTTTTGTCTTATCTCCTTATGTTTGGTGACAGTCAAGGGAGGGAAGAGGAGAGTAGATGGGGGGACATGAGAACAATGAATAAACACTCTAGTGGAGAGTATGTGCTGGAATGTTTTATGCATGAAACTATATCATTAACAGTATTGTAAACCAAGGTACCAAAAAATTTTTAGAATTCTAAAGTACTAAACTTGCTCATAGAATTAGCAATTTAGGGAATTTGCCTATCCAACTTTTTTTTTTTTTTTATTATACCACCATGAGATATACAATTACAAAGATATACAATTAAAAAGTTCATATTTGGACTTGGTCATACAGTGTTCCAGCACCCATCCCTCCACCAGTGCCCATCTCCCACCATCAACGTTCCTGGTTCCCTTCCCCCTCCCCAGCCCGCCTCCATGAAAGGTTCTTTATTTCTTTCCCTTTCTCTCTCTCTCTCTTTTCCTTCCCTTTCAGACTATGGATTACAGAACATGCATTAAAGGGTTGTCATGTGTATCTTTTGCCTGTATTTAATGCTCAGTTCTAGGTTGGTATTAGTACCCTCGACAATTGTTAGCACAGTGTTCCATTTTCTGTCTTACCTATCCTCTGATTCCCACACGTTTGTGATAATTTCCACCTTTGACAAGACCTCCTGATACATGTTTCACTTGACCTTGGATATTGGTATCATAATATGTACATATATATTTATGTTATGCTAATAAATGCAGTCATTCTGTATCTGTCTCTCTTCTGGCTAATTTCACTCAACATAATCTTCTCCATGTGCATCCATTTATAGGCAAATTTTATAACTTTATTTTTCCTAACAGCTGCATAGCATTCCATTGTGTAGATTTACCAAAGCTTCTTTATCCAGTCATCGATTCTAGGGCACTCTGGTTGCTTCCAGATTCTGGCTATTGTGAATAATGCTGCTATGAACATAACAGTAAGGATGGTATTTCCGCTGCATACTCTTGGCTTCCCAGAGTATGTTCCCAGGAGTGGTATGGTTGGGTCAAATGGGAGTTCAATTTCTAGTCTTTGGAGGAATGTCCATATTGTTTTCCAGAAAGGCTGTACCAGTCGGCATTCCCACCAACAATGGATGAGTGTCCCCTTTTCCCCACATCCACGCCAGCACTTGTTGTTCTTGCTCTTTTGAATATCTGCCAGTCTCTGTGGTGTAAAATGATATCTCATTGTTGTTTTGATTTGCATCTCTCTGATGATTAGTGATGATGAGCATTTTTTCATATGTTTTTTGGCCATTCGAATTTCTTCCTTGTTGAAGTTTCTGTGCATTTCTTCTCCCCATTTTTTGATGGGGTTGTTTGTTTTCTTCTTGTAAAGTTCTACCAGTGCCTGATATATCCTGGCTTATTCAATTTTCAAAGCCTCTTCTCATTGAAGTATTTTAAGAATATTCCTGAGTAAGCATTTTAAGGTACTCTATATCACTGGGAAGAGCTAGGGTCGGTGGAGGGAGCATTGTGATTCCTACCCAAAATCTATCATTCCCAGACCTTCCTATTCAAATGCTTTACTCTGGAATTTAAAAACAAAAAATTATTCCAACCATGGAAATAAAATCTAAAATATTTGCTCTGTGCCTGAGTAAGTAATACCCTGTTTATCAGAGTCACTTTCTCTCTTAGGAAACTGCTTTCCAGAGGAAAAAAAGATGCATGGTTTGTGGAGAGGGGTGAGGGAGACTGAGCAGAAAAATGCAGGGGATGGTGAAGCCATCTTGACTTTCAGTTGTACCTCAGAACTTGTTTCAAATAGGTCCCAGGCTCAGAGATTCTTTTGGAAACTTCTGGTGGCAGAAGCATTGTTTCTTTATTCTGAAGGAGGCTTGGATTTCTGCTTTGGTTATAATTAGGCATAAGTAATAAGATCAAAGGTGGCCCCATGGAGAGATAGTAGGCAGATACTTGCCTTGAATGTGGCTGACCAGGGTTTGTTCCCAGCACTGCAGAGAGTTCCCCAAGAACCACCATGAGGAAACCTTGAGGACACAGCAAGGAATAAACCTTGAGCATAGCTGGGTGTGGCTAGAAAAAATATGCTGGACCAGGCATGAATGCCATTAACACAAGACTCCAGTTAGATTTAGACATACATCATATGAGAAACCCACAGGCCTGGGTTATTTCTGAGTATCCCTAGTTGCAGAAATTCCTAATCCTGTGTTTTATAGTGTGTTTTTGAGGTGACAGGGTAAGCTCACTTAACCCTGTAGATAGTATTTTCTGCATGAAGGAGTAGTTCTCACGTGGATTTCAACTACTTTAGTATATGATTACTTGAAAAGGGAAAATTTTTCTCTTTTCATCTGATAAAGATAATACTTTGGCTTGGGATCAATCAATGAAGTAAGCTTGTATAACCCAGGGTCTGAGAGAGAAAATGTACATGGGCAGCATTTGTGGCTACAGAACGGGGCTGGTTCAGGAAAAAACAAAGCAGTGCATTTTTTCTCCCTGGTTCTGTGTCTTGGCATCTCTTGCATCAACAGGAATACCCAGTTGTAGTTATATAGGGGCCCTGGGGCTCCTGAGACTGAAAAAGGAAGAAATGATTCTAACACCTGTCTTATATCTTTTGACTTCCTCATGCAAACAGATACTCCCTCCCTAGGGTGGAACTTCCTGGAAAATATTGTGGTCTTAAGAAAGTCAGAGCAAGACCTTTAGCTAAGCAGGTACATTACCAGGTGCAGAAGCTGCTGTAAATATAACAGCCTGAGCCCAAGGGACTGCTGGCATTTGTATACTTTCATACATTTGTATACTCCCTGTGACCCAAGTGATAAGACACTCATAGACCATGAAGAAAAAAGTGAGTGCAACTCACCAGATGGTACAGAGAGGTAGGAGAGAATTTAGCAGAGACTGATAAGAAAATCCCAAACATACTCAAATAGCTTTAAGTTTCAGGAGAGTTTTTCCCATAGCACTCTCTCCTTCCTTCTTGGTCTCTTCTGATTCTCACTTACTCTCCTTTCCTCTTTCTCCTTCTTCCCCCCTCTTTTTCTCTCTTTCTCTCTTTTCTCCTTCTTTTATTTACTCTTCTTTCCTTTTTCTCTGTTCTTTTTTCTACTTTTTCCACAAAATTCCTACTCATAAACAATTCCTTTCTGTTTTGTTTTGTTTGGGGGCTGTGCCAGGTGATGCTCAGTTAACTCCCTGGCTCTACACTCAGGAATCACCCTTGGCAGTGCTTAGGGGACCATATGGAATACCAGGAATCAAACTCAGATCCATCATATGTGAGGCAAGCACCCTACCCACTATACTATCTCTCTGACCCCAACAATTCATTTTTATGATCATAAAATCATTTCCAATCACATCTCTCTCTTCTATAATGAGAAATTAATGTCATTCTTCTCTAACTACCAGCAGCTCCTTTTCTCTCAGTCTCATTCGTTTCTCTTAGAGGAATTGATGATCCAACTCTCCTCTGAGTCCTGGCAGCAACAGTCAGGCAAGGGGAAATGCCTAATGCCTCTTTACTGACCGATGTCAAAGCACAGGACGTTGAGATCACAACAAGGTATTCAAATTTCTCCAAAGAAGCTCTCATGCTCTGAGCATTTCACTACAAAACTATAGTATAATTATCAGGATTGAAAATTCTAAGGAAAATGCAGACTTTATAGTCAAATTATGTAGATTTGAATTCTGGCTCTTAAAACCTTTGTGAATCTGGGGGGGGAAAAAGACTTACTTTTTCATTTTCTTTGCCTTAAAATGGAGATAATAGAAGAATTACCCTGAAGAGTTCTTATAGCATCTATTTAGAGAAATGTCAAGTCTGAATCTGAGTGAAATTAGATGGAGAATCTTCTAAATATTTTCAAGTATATTTTTCAGAAACCCAAAATTGCAAAGAACTTTAAAAAATTAGTTTCTTCAAGAAGGAATGAGAAGACAAGTGTATCTGGAATTGAGTAGGTACAAAGGGTTGAAAACCGGCATGTCAACCCCATAAAAAAATGGGGGAGAAGAAATGAACAGAAGCTTCCAAAAAGAAGAAATTTGAATGGCCAAAAAGGCATATGTAAAAGTACTCTTCATCTTTAATCATCAGGGAGATGCAAATCAAAACAACTATGAGGTACCATCTCACACCACAGAGACTGGCACACATCCAAAACAGCAAGAACAACCGGTGCTGGCGTGGATGTGGGGAAAAAAGGAACTCTCATCCACTGTTGGTGGGAGTGCCGACTGGTCCAGCCCTTTTGGAAAACAATATGGGCATTCCTCCGAAAACTAGATATTGAGCTCCCATTTGATCCAGCAATAGCACTCCTGGGAATATACCTGAGAGACCGAAAAACACATAGCAGAAACACTATCTGTACTTCTTTATTCATCTCTGCACTATTCTCTATAGCTAGAATCTGGAAACAACCTAAATGCCCGAGAACAGAGGACTGACTGAAGAAACTGTGGTTCATCTACACTATGGAATACTATGCAGCTGTCAGAAAAGATGAAATTATGAAATTTACCTGCAAATGGATGGACATGGAGACTATCATGCTGAGTGAAATTAGTCAGAAGGAAAAAAAGACAGATATAGAATGACTGCATTCATTAATAGGATATAAATAGATACCAGTGTTTTACTAAGTCTGGGGAAATGGTAATGGCAGATTAAAACTCACCATTGAATATACATAAAGAGACTTAAGTGATAAACTCTAAATATCTGCAGGGCTAGCCACAATGTGTAAAAAGAAGAGGGAGAGAGATGCAGAGACAGAGAGAGACAGAGAGAGAAAGAGAGGATACTGGGGTACCTGCTATTGAGGCAGCCTGGGGGTGGGCGGGAGGGGGTGGGGTACATTGGTGGTGGAAATGGGGCACTGGTGGAGGGATGGGTGCTGGTATACTGTACTACCAAGAACCAATTATGAACACCTTTGTAATTGTATGCCTCACGGTGGTATAATAAAAAATAAAAAAATAAAATAAAATAAAACCGGCATGTGATGATCATACCAATAGATACATAGAAACAATTTGACAAGATCCAGAACCCATTCAAGATGAAAAATAACTCTCAACAATATGGAAATTTAAAAAACTTTCCTCAATATTTCAAAAAGCCATTTACTGCAAGCCCACAGCAAGCATTATACTCAATGGGGAAAAGCTGAAATCCTTCCCTCTAAGATCAGGAGCAAGACAAGGTTGCACATACTTCAATTCAATCTGGTGTTTGAAGTACCTGTCATAGAAATTAGGCAAATAAAATATAAAAAAGAGCAGATGCTATATAAGATATGTGTGTGCATGTGTGTGTGTGAATGTGATAGGAAGGAAAAAAAATTAAGCTCTCACAGTTTGCAGCTGACATGACATTATATTTAGATATTTCTAAAGACTCTACAAAGTTCCTAAATACAATAGAGTTATACAGTAATGTGGCAGGCTACAAAATTGATACACAAAATTCTGTGATTTGCCTATATGCAAATAATGGAAGAAAAGAGAGAGATGTTTAAAAAAACAAATGAGTCAAAGGGATATGCATAATACCTAAATGTATTTATTGCAAGTTACAATGTGTAAGAGAAGGGAGAGAGAGAGAGTAAGTGAGAGAGAGAAGGAGAGAGAGAGAGTGAGTGAGGAAGAAAGTGCCTACTATAGAGGCAGGTTGGGGAAAGGGTAGGGAATCTGGGGACATTGGTGGTAGGAAATGTGCACTTGTGGAGAGATGGGGGTTGAACACTGTGTGAGTGAAGCACAGTCATGAACAGCTTTGTAACTGTATATCTCATGTGTTGTAATAAAATTAAAAAATAAAAAGCAAATTAGTGAAAACCCACCCAAAAAAATAAATAAATAAAACCGGCATGTGAGAAGAAGCCAGAGGCTTTCTGGACTTGGTGACACTTTCATGTTTCATTCTAGGTATGATGAGAAGCAAAAGTCAGTTCTGAATTAGTTTACCTTCATGACATAAACTGTGAGAAAATGGGTATAGACAGAAAAACATGTAAAAGAACGTGTCCTGGGGGAACAGTCCAGTGCTCTTAGTCTAAAAGCATGAGAATTATGGTGAGGGTTAAGTAATTTTTTGTGTTGTGAATTTCAGAGTTAATGAAAATTTCCATAAATAGAATATAAAATGTGAAAAAAAGAAAGAAGTATAATTTTGAGTTTTTTTTGGTCATAGCAACTGGAACAATAAGATTGATGTTTATGGGAGAGTTATTGGTAGGAGAAGATTTGGTGGTGGTACGTGCAGGAGGTTAAAAGATCTGTTGGTTGGGGGGCCAGAGTGACAGTACAGTGGACAGGATTTTTGTCTTGCACACGGCTGACCTGGAGCACTGCCAGGAGTAATTCCTGAGTGCAGTGCCAGGAGTAACCCCTGAGCATAGCTGAGTGTGACAGAAAAAGAAAAAAAATCTGTTGGGCATGTTGAATTTAAGATGCTATTAGGCAAATAAATACATGTCAACTGTATTCAAGAAAGGTATTTAAAGGGGAGATCAAAGTTCATTAGAGAAATACGCTTGAATTTTAATTGTTTTAAAGTGGCATGCAAGGTGACTGATTTATATAACTTGGAGAATATAACTTGTAAAGTTTAACTTGGAGAAGTTAGTATGGCTGGAGAATATAAGTCTAGGTAATACCTTGGGGAATATTAAACACTTGAACTCAGTAAAGGAGGGGAAACTTATTTAGAAAAACAAAAGAGCAAAATATGGTATTCTAGAAGTCAAGTGAAAAATATTACTGTAAAAAAGAATTGTTAATTGTCTCAAATGTTCCTTGGGGGGTGTGGGGGAAGGGGGTGCAGTTGTTGAGTCATACCCAGTAGTCTTCAGGGGCTTAATCCTAGTTCTCTACTTAGGGATCACTCCCGGCAGTGTTTAAAGACCATATCTAGTGCTGTGTGCAGTGCTGCGAACGATACACAGTGCATAGGAAGCACCTTTACCTCCGTGCTATCTCTCTGACACCAGATTAAGGAATTTTTGAAGGGATGGAAATATTCTGTACTTTTATTTTGCTGGTGTTCTCATGGCTTTAAATGTTTGTCCAAAAAAATATAGACATCAATGCTTGTCCAAAAAATATAGACATCACAAGATCTAAAGAAGTGAAAGCCCGGACTGGAGAGATAGTTCACTGGTCATGGACTCAATGTCCACTGGAAACCTGAGTACTAGCTCTTTTTATATTCCTTCCTTCCCCTTTTCCTTCCTGTTGTTGCTATTATTGCAGAGACTGCGGACTACAAACACACCTTGCTGTGGTGCCTGCTGGGGGTCACACATCAGATTTCAGTCCTCCCACATTACACCTGGCCAAGGCACTCACTGAGGGTGGTACTATTTTATTATTAATTTTTTTGCAGTGCTTTATCCCAATTTTCACCAATATGTCAAGATCCCTCAAATATGACCCATGGCTCTACCCCACTTGCCAGCCCCAAAAGTGCCTAGTTCTATGCATCCTGTCGCAGATTTGTTTCCAGTGGAGAGTCTAATTTATGCTCCACAGATCAGTGAGGATTGTCTTGTTGATAATCCACAGATCAGTGTGATCATCTAGAATTTGTCTTTTTTATTTTCTGACTCATTTCACTTAACATGACTCCTCCAAATCCATACAAGTTGTGGCAAACTTTAGGATTTCATCTTTCTCAGAGCTGAACAGAGTGCCATTGTGTTGTATGCAACATCTTCTCACCCACTAATTGCTGTAGAGCACTTGGGCTGCTTCCTGATCTGGATGTTGTAAGTAATGCTGTGATGAACAACGGTGTGCATATATCCTTTCAGTTAATGTCTGTTTTGTTATTGAGATAGATGCCCAGAAGTGGGTTTGCAAGGTCAAAATATTCATAAATTTTTGACGACTTAAAACAGTTTTGCAAAAGGATGAACCAGGCAAAAGTCCCACCAACAGTTAATAAGAGTTCCTTTTTCACTTTGCATGCTGCTAACATGAATTCAATTCCCAACGCCTTATATGACCTCCTGAGTCCTATCAAGAAGGTTCCCAGAAAGAGAGAGAGAGAGAAGAGAGAGAGAGAAAGAGAAAGAGAGAGAGAGAGAGAGTGCCTACTATAGGAACACTTATGTGTTCCTATGGGAGGAAAACTGGGGACATTGGTGGTGGGAAATGTGCACTGGTGGAAGGATGGGTGTTGGAACACTGTATGACTAACCCAATATGAACAGCTTTGTAAATGTCTATCTCAAGGTGATTTAATAAAAAAATTAATATAAGCAATTAAGAATTTTTAAAAAATTGATACCTGAGCCAGAAGTAAACCCTGAGCAAAGCCAAATATGTCCTCCTTGCCCACCAATTTAATTAAATAAAAAATTAAGTAAAAATTTGTAGAGAAGAAGTCATAATGTATCAATAATGTGAATATTTCTATAATGCAAATTTAAAATAAATGTCAAAACTTTAATAAGTAGGGGCAGATGAAACACAGACAAAAACTCATACAAACTTCATTAAAGGGGAAGGAGAAAGGTGTGGCAAATTAAGGACTCTGCCAGCTCACATTTCTACTAAGATAAACAATATTCTATTTTTATGAAATAACGCCAAATGGAGAAACATTTGATGATGGAGCAAAATTTTAAAGAAAGGAAGTAGTGGAGTTCACAGCACTGATGAAACAATGGCAATAATATAAATATGATGTAGACGGATAAACAGATATGACCATAAAAAGAAGGGAAATATCTCCTGGTAACTTTTCTCAGTGAAACATGAAGAAATGTTATAGATTAAGAGTAAAAGTGTGAAAGTGGAAGGAAAAGATAAAGGGCTGAATGATAGTCACCAAAAGTAGGAGAACATTGGCCAGAAAACGCACCTCCACGGCACAATATATGGTCACCTGAGATGTGTCAACCTGCAGTGAAAAGGAGGTGTTTCATCTGGGTTGTACCTTTTGTTCAGTCACTTTCAACTGCACAGACACAGATATGAAGTAGGCAGAAGAGCATGTTAATCAAAAGAATTCTCAATAAAAAAGAAAAATGAAGGTATGGCCAAGGCAATTGTGTGATGAACTCCAGAATGTATGCTCAGATACGTGAGAAGTGAAGAAAAAGTTCATTGACAATGGAAGTGTACTCCTGAGAGTGACAGATATACTGAAGGTAAAAGTGCGAGAAAAATTGAATGTGCAGGTCAGGGTGAGAGGGCAGTGCTGAAAACAAAGATTTTGAAAGTGAAAAAGTTGTTGATAAATGATAGGGTCTAGTGTTTGATAATACGAAGGGAAAGGTTAAGGAGGGATAAAGGGAAATAACGTTGATTAGTAATAAGAATGTTTTATTCCATAGGAAACAGGCTATGAAAGTTTCCCATAAAAATAAAACTAAAATGGTAGTTCTCTGAAGGAATAAAAATGGTTCTCCAATATCACTTTTTGCCTGACTCTAAGCCCCTTGATAGAAGTAGAAGCCTGACATCATCAAGCAGAAACTTAAGTCTCAGAAATCCCACAGCTTTGCAGGAGATGGGGCCCAAAGGATGAGCCCCGTCCCGCTGCTCTGAGTGTGCTACTCACCATAGGCCAACAGAAAGATCCCCAGCGACATGAGGGCTGTAACTGGAGTTGCCTCTCGCTGAAAACCAAACACCTTCAACCTCAGAGTCTCAAGGCAGCAGTTTGTCAGAGGTTTGAGGAAGTCGTGAATGGAAATCACCATCAGCCTATTTACCAAAACAGAAAGAAGTAACAAAAAGACCCTAGAGGGGCAAGATGGCCACTTTTCCTTTCTTGTGGATGCTGAAGAAAATCAAAGAAAGTTCTTTTTTGTAACTGGGTTAAACTTCCACAAATTGAAAATAATGTGTTTTCATGACAACCTTTTAATGTATGTTCTGTAATCCATAGTCTGGAAGGGAAGGAAAAGAGAAAGAGAGAGAAAGGGAAAGAAATAAAGAACCTGCCATGGAGGTGGGCTGGGGGAAGGGGGAGGGAACCGGGGACGTTGGTGGTGGGAGATGGGCACTGGTGGAGGGACGGGTGCTGGAACACTGTATGACCAAAACCCAAATATGAACTTTTTAATTGTATATCTTTTTATTTGTATATCTCACGGTGGTATAATAAAATACTTTTTAAAAAAGAAAGAAAATAATGTGTTTTAATACATTAGAGTCTTTTTCAGTAATTTGGGAATCCAAGGGAAGTTTCTGGAAAGGCAGCTTCTGACTTTAATGAGTTTCATCCCATTATGGTCCCGTTGAAATTCAAATGACTGCTTTTCATCTTTGGTAATGTTGTCGCCTCCATTATGTCTAGTTAGCAAATCCTTGGGTTTCTTAACAATTTCTATTATAGTCTCATTATGGACACATGTCATTAAGCCAGACACAGATGACTGTCACCAGGTTAAGTAGGGTTTAAATTAGAATGATCTGCACAGGGTGAAGCTATTTGTAAAATACAAATTTCCAGAAGTAAAATTTCAGTTTATTAATAAATGATCATGAAAAAAATTCAAGAATGAAATCACAGAAAATCATAATCTGTGGGATGCAAAAAAAAAGGGACTGGAGTGATAGTATAGCACATAGGGCACTCACCTTGTATGTGATTAGTGACCAATTGAGTTCAATCCAAAACCCCCCCAAAGGTCCCCCAAGTCCTGCCAGGAGTGATCCCTGAGCACAGAGCCAGGAGTAAGGCCTCAGTACCACTGTGTGTGGATCAAAAAACCCCTGCACCCAAAAGAGAAAACAAGATACAAGCATAAGCAAATTTCTTCTGGGCATTCCAGGAGAGCAGACCCTTATTACGAGCCATGGTATTTGTGATATTGCTTCTCCACTCTCTCAAATTAGAATATCTTCTCTCCTATTGCTTCCTTTCATATGTTGGGGCTCCTGGTTCTTCATTTTATTTTCACTTCCTTCTCTCTCTCTTCATTGCTTTTGTTGATGTTGCTGCAGTGACCAAGAATCGTGTGTGCACGTGCACGCACCACACACACACACACACACACACATACACAAACCTGATGATGGTGCTAACTCATTTTAAGATATAGTATTTTCTGGGACTTGGACACCAAATTAAGGTGCTCGTACACTCAGCTCCCCGCTTTAGTTATAATATATGTTCACCTGGGATTTCACTTTCTTTTTTATCATAACACCATGAGATATACATTTACAAAGCTGTTCATGATTGGGTTTCAGTCATACAATGTTGCAGCACCCATCCCTCTACCAGTGCACATTCCCCACCACCATGTTCCCAGATTCCTTTCTTCTCCCCACTCCCCCGGCCTGACTCCATAGCAGGCACTTTTCTGCTGCTGCATCTTCTTCCTTCCTCCTCCTCCTTCTCCTCCTTCTCCTTCTCCTCCTCCTTCCTCCTCCTCCTCCTTCTTCTTCTTCCTTCTTCTTCTTTTTTTCCTCTTCCTCTTCTTCCTCTTCTTTTTCTTCTTCTTCTTCCTCTTCTCCTCCTCCTCCTCTTCTTCTTCCTTCTTCCTCTTCCTCTTCTTCCTCTTCTTTCTTTTTTCTTCTCCTCCTCCTCCTCTCTTCTTCTTCCTTCTTCCTCTTCCTCTTTTTCCTCTTCTTTCTTCTTCTCCTCCTCTTCTTCTTCCTTTTTCTTCTTCCTCTTTTCTTCTTTCTTCTTCTTCCCTCTTCTCCTTCTCCTTCTTTTCTTTGTCTTCTTTTTCTTCTTCCTCCTCTTCCTTCTCCTCCTTTTCTTCTTCTTTTTCTTCGTCCTCCTCTTCCTTCTCCTTCTTCCTCTTCTTCTTCTCCTTCTTCTTCTCACTCCCCCTCTCTCTCTCTTACACTTCGTGGTTTGCCATACATACATTTAGAGGTTATCATGTAGAACCCTTTACCTACGTTCAATGCTCAGTTCTAGTCTGGTCTTACCATTTCCAACAATTGCAGAACACTGGTATACATTTATATCCCACAAATAAATGTAGTCATTCTATCTCTGTCCTTTTCCTTTTTGACAGATTTCACTGATCATGGTGATCTCCATGTCCATCCGTTTGTACACAAATTTCATAACTTCATTTTTCCTGACAGATGCATGGTGTCCAATTGTGTATATGTACCATTATTTCTTTTTCCAGTTTTCTATTCTTAGGCATTCAGGTTGTTTCCAGATTCTGGCTATTGTGAATAGTACTGCCATGAATATAGAAGTGCAGATGGTGTTTCTATTGTGAGTTTTTGGGTTTCAAGAGTACATTCCCAGGAGTGATATCCCTGGGTCAAATGGGAGCTCAATATCTAGTTTTTGGATGAATGTCCATATTGTTTTTCCAAAAAGTCTGTGCCAGTTGACATTTCCACCAACAATGGATGAGAGTCCCTTTCTCCCCACGTCAGTGCCAGCACTGGTTGTTATTGCTGTTTTGGATGTGTGCCAGTCTCTGTGGTGTGAGATGGTATCTCATTGTTGCTCTGATTTGCATCTCCCTGATGAGTAATGATGAAGAGCACTTTTTCATGTGCCCTTTTGGCCACTTGAATTTCTTCTTTGAGGAAATTTCTTTTTTCTTGAAAAGTTCTACCAGGGTCCTGTATATCTTTGATATTAACCCCCCTATCAGATGGGTATTGGTTGAATATTCTTTCCCAATCTGTGGGCTGCCTTTGTATCTTGGTTGCCATTTCCTTTGAGGTGCAGAAGCTTTTCAGTTTTATATAATCCCATTTGTTTATCTTTACTTCCATTTGCTTGTCAATGGTGTTTCATCTCTGAAGATGCCTTTAGTTTCAACGTTGTAGAAGCTTTTGCCTATGTTTTCTTTGATATACCTTAGAGATTCAGGCCTGATGTTGAGATTTTTAATCCATTTTGATCTGACTTTTGTGCATGGCATTAGAAAGAGATCTAAGTTCATTTTTTTTTGCAAGTAGTTGCCCAGTTTTCCCAGCACCATTTGTGGAAAAGACTTTCTTTGCTCCACTTTATATATTTTTCTCCTTTATCAAAGATTAAGTGATCGATCAGGTGTGTGTGTGTGATTCTTGCGTCTCCGCGGACCCCAAGCTGCCCCAGGGAAGAGCGGAAACTCCATCAACGGGAACCAAGGCAAACTGCCTTGGTTCCAGCCCGGACCGACCCTTGCGCCCTGAGCTTCTGGGAACATCCCAAAACTCAAAACACGCGCGACGCTAGCACATGCGGCGACCCTCCACACCTACCTGCCTTGCATGAGGCACCAGTGAACCTTGGTTCCTACATCCTTGCCACCCACCCAAACTCTGCAAACAGACCAGACACCTATTAACTGTACTATCTAGTCACCCAAGAACTCACAGTTGCAACCTACAATAGTCATAATGGTAAAGCAACGCAAAATTCCATCAAGCTCTGTGAGTGAAGTCACTGGTCCAGATGAGTCTAGCAATACCAATGAGTTGCATAACCTATCTGAAAAAGAATTTTGGAAAGAACTGTTAAGGATTCAAAAGGAATTCAAAGAAGCAATGGAATGCAAAATCAATAAAATACAAGAGGACATGATAGAAGAAGTGAGGAAAATGCAAAGGGAAATGACAGGTATTAAAAAATGAGGTAAATGAAATAAAAAAACACAGTGGAAGGCCATCATAGCAGAATAATAGCTACTGAAGAAAGAATTAGTGATCTCGAAGACGAAGTTCCAAAGATTCCCTACACAACACCAGAAGATAGAAAAAAAGCTCACAATTACCGAACAGACAAAAGAGATAATCGGGATGAAGCCAGAAGAAACAACATACGGATCATTGGGGTCCCAGAAGGGCAAGAAGAAAACCCTGATGAAGAAGAAACTGTCAAAGCCATAATTGCTGAAAAGTTCCCGGAACTAAAGAATGCTTGCCTCAAGATCCAGGAGGCCCGTAGGGATACCAGCTGAAAGAAACCCCAACAAGAATACTCCAAGACACATCTTAATTAAAATGACAAAAACTATAGATAGGGATAGAATACTGAAAGCAGCAAGATCAAAGAAGGAAATCACATACAAAGGAACATCCCTAATATTTACAGCAGACTTCTCTGATGAAACACTCCGAGCCCGAAAACAATGGTGGGATATTGCGAAAAGGCTCAATGAACTGCAGGCTTCACCAAGAATTCTTTATCCGGCCAGGCTCACATTCAGATATGAAGGAAAGATACACAACTTCATGGATAAGCAACAACTCAGGAACTTCATGGACTCAAAACCAACTTTAAAAGAAGGACTGAAGGGTCTACTCTAATGCGACCAAACCCATAAGCACAACAAACACAAAAAGAAAGATGGCACAAAATCCAATGACAATAATCTCTCTCAATGTCAATGGTCTAAATGCACAAATTAAGAGACACAGAGTGACAAAATTGATTAAAAAATTGAACCCAACATTATGCTGTCTACAAGAAACACATCTGAATAAGCAGAACAAACACAGACTCAGAGTCAAAGGTTGGAAGACCATTCTCCATGCAAACAACTCCTCCAAAAAGGCTGGTGTGGCCATATTAGTATCAGATAATATAGACTTCAGGCTGAAAAAGGTTAGAAGGGACAACGAAGGCCACTTCTTATTAATTAAGGGTATGTACACCAGGAAGAAATTACACTACTAAACATATATGCACCCAAAGAGGGGCCAGCAAAATACATAAAACAACTGCTAAGAGACCTCAAAGAAGACATTAACAGTAGCACAATAATAGTTGGAGACTTCAACACTGCTCTATCAACGAAGGATAGATCAACAAGACTGAAACTCACCAAGGAAATATTGGCCCTGAAGGAAGAAATGGAAGAAAGAGAGCTAGTGGATATATACAGGGCTTTTCATGCCAAAAAGCTGAATACACATTTTTCTCTAGTGCACATGGAACATTCTCCAAGATAGACCACATGCTGAGCCACAAAGCATACCTCAATAAAATTAAAAAGATAGAAATTGTGTCAGCTATCTTTTCAGACCATGATGCACTGAAAATGGAAGTTAACCGTACACAGAAACAGGGAGTCAAACCAAACACCTGGAAACTGAACAGCTCACTCCTGAACAACAAATGGGTCATAGAAGAAATCAAACAGGAAATCCAAAAGATTTCTGGAAACAAATGAAAATGAAGATACCAATTATAAGAACTTGTGGGACACGGCAAAAGCCGTGTTAAGAGGGAAGTTTATAGCTCTGCAAGCATTCATCAGGGAAACAAGAAAGGGCCCACATAAATAACCTGACTACACAGCTGAAGACATTAGAAAAAGACCAACAAAAGGAGCCCAACCCAGGCAGAAAAAAGGAAATAATAAAACTTAGAGAGGAAATCAATGAGTTGGAAACCAAAAAAACAATCCAAAAGATTAGTGAAACCAAGAGCTGGTTTTTTGAAAAAATAAACAAGATTGACAAACCATTGGCAAGACTTGTAAGTACAGGGAAAGAAAACCCAAATAAACAGAATCAGAAATAAAAAGGGTGACATCACAACAGAAACCACAGAAATCCAAAAGATCATCAGAGATTACTTTGAGAGCCTGTATGCCGTGAAACATGAGAATCTAGAAGAAATGGATCAATTCCTGAAGTCCTATAACCTCCCACGGCTGAAACAAGAAGACCTCCAATACCTGAATAAACCTATCACCATCGAGGAAATAGAAACAGTAATTAAAAGTCTACCCAAACACAAAAGCCCAGGTCCAGACGGATTCCCTAGTGAACTCTACCAAACCTTTAAGGAGGACCTACTGCCAGTCCTTTTCAAGCTCTTCCAGGAAATAGAAGAAACAGAAACACTCCCAAACAGCTTCTACGAGGCACATATCACCCTGATACCCAAAGCAGGGAGAGACAACACAAAGAAAGAAAACTACAGACCAATATCCCTGATGAACACGGATGCTAAGATCTTCAACAAAATACTAGCCAACAGAATCCAAAGACTCATCAAAAGATTATACATCATGACCAAGTAGGATTCATCTCCGGGAATGCAAGGTTGGTTCAACATTCGCAAGTCAATCAACATAATACATCATATCAATAAAAGAAAAAAATAAAAACCATATGATCCTTTCAATAGACGCAGAAAAAGCATTTGACAAGATCCAGTACCCGTTCATGATTAAAACGCTCCAGAAAATGGGAATTGAAGGGACTTTCCTCAAGATAGTTACAGCCATCTACCAAAAGCCCACAGCAAGCATCATTCTAAATGGGGAAAAGTTGAAAGCCTTCCCCCTGAGATCAGGGACAAGACAAGGTTGCCCCCTCTCACCTCTTTTATTCAATATAGTACTGGAAGTACTTGCCATAGCAATCAGAGAAGAAAAGGACATCAAGGGCATCCAGATAGGCAAGGAAGAAGTCAAGCTATCATTATTTGCAGATGACATGATATTATACCTAGAGAACCCTAAACTCTCTACCAAAAAACTCCTAGAAACAATAGACGCATATAGTAGAGTGGCAGGATACAAAATCAACACCCAAAAGTCAGTGGCTTTCCTATATACAAATAACGAAAAGAGAACAAAGGGATATTAAGGAAACAATTCCATTCACAATTGTGCCACAGAAAATCAAATACCTAGGAGTCAACTTACCCAAGTATGTAAAGGACCTGTACAAAGAAAACTACAAGACACTGCTCCAAGAGATAAAAGAGGACACAAGGAAATGGAAACACATTCCCTGTTCATGGATGGGGAGAATCAACATTGTCAAAATGGTAATACTCCCTAGAGCTCTGTACAGATTCAATGCAGTCCCTATGAGGATACCGATGACATTCTTCAAAGAAATTGACCAAACGCCTCCTGAAATTTGTATGGAACAATAAACCCCCCAAGGATAGCTAAAGCAATCCTCGGGAAAAAGAAGATGGGAGGCATCACCTTTCCCAACTTCAAACTGTACTACAAGGCAGTAGTAATTAAAACAGCATGGTATTGGAATAAAAACAGACCTGTGGACCTATGGAATAGAATTGAGTATCCTGACACCCAACCTCAAACACATGATCATTTAATCTTTGATAAAGGTGCAATGAGTCTAAAATGGAGTAAGGAAAGCCTCTTCAACAAGTGGTGTTGGGAAAACTGGGCAGCGACATGTAAAAAAAATGAATTTGGACCTGTGTCTAACACCATGCACAAAAAATCAGATCAAAATGGATTAAAGATCTCAATATCAGACTTGAATCCACAAAAGTACATTGAAGAAAATATAGGAAAAACCCTCCACGACATTGAAGCTAAAGGCATCTTCAAAGGTGAAACATCACTAACAAAGCAACTAGAAGAAAAGATAAACATATGGGACTACATGAAACTAAAAAGCTTCTGCACCTCAAAAGAAACAGTGACTAAGATACAAAAGCAGTCCACAGAATGGGAAAGAATATTCACCCAATACCCATCTGATAAGGGGTTAATATCCAGGATATATCAGGCACTGGTAGAACTTTACAAGAAGAAAACAAACAACCCCATCAAAAAAATGGGGAGAAGAAATGAAAACTTCAAGGAAGAAATTCGAATGGCCAAAAAACATAAGAAAAAATGCTCATCATCACTAATCATCAGAGAGATGCAAATCAAAACAACAATGAGATACCACTTTACACCACAGAGACTGGCACATATTCAAAAGAGCAAGAACAACAAGTGCTGGCATGGATGTGGGGAAAAGGGGGACACTCATCCATTGTTGGTGGGAATGCCAGCTGGTACAGCCTTTCTGGAAAACAATATGGACTTTCCTCCAAAGACTAGAAATTGAACTCCCATTTGACCCAGGCATACCACTCCTGGGAATCTACTCTGGGAAACCAAAAATACACAGCAGAAACACCATCCCTACTTTTATGTTCATAGCAGCATTATTCACAATAGCCAGAATCTGGAAGCAACCAGAGTGCCCGAAAATCGATGACTGGATAAAGAAGCTTTGGTACATCTACACAATGGAATACTATGCAGCTGTTAGGAAAAATGAAGTTATAAAATTTGCCTATAAATGGATGGACATGGAGAAGATTATGTTGAGCGAAATTAGCCAGAAGGAGAGAGACAGATACAGAATGACTGAATTTATTTGCATGGCATAAATATATATGTACATATTATGATACCAATATCCAAGGTCAAGTGAAACATATATCAGGAGGTCTTGTCAAAGGTGGAGATTATCACAAACGTGTGGGAGTCAGAGTTTAGGTAAGACAGAAAATGGAACAGGGTGCTAATAATAGTCGAGGGTACTAATGCCAACCTAGAACTGAGCATTAAATAGAGGCAAAAGGATACACATGACAACCCTTTTAATGTATGTTCTGTAATCCATAGTCTGGAAGGGAAGGAAAAGAGAAAGAGAGAGAAAGGGAAAGAAATAAAGAACCTTCCATGGAGCGGGGCTGGGGAGGGGGGAGGGTACTGGGGATGTTGGTGGTGGGAGATGGGCACTGGTGGAGGGACGGGTGCTGAAACACTGTATGACCAAAACCCAAACATGAACTTTTTAATTGTATATCTTTTTATTTGTATATCTCACGGTGGTATAATAAAATTCTTAAAAAAAAAATAAGCTAAAATTTAAAAAAAAAGCAAAAATAAATAAATAAATAAATAAATAAAATCAC